>VZTB01011876.1:5265-72557 GCA_013397245.1 Thryothorus ludovicianus | reverse complement strand
CTTCCTATGTATTGAGACCTGCTGTCTATAAGTCAGACTGGGTCTTAAAAGAAAAGAGATATTAAGTATGACCTCAAATCTTGACTCTCGGATTTTCTAGTTTTATCAACATTTCTGCAATTTGAAACTGAAAATCCAGTATCCTAACTTCTAGAACTACAGTCTAGGTTTAGATAATTCTTATACATTATCTGTTTTATGATGGAACATTAATAGAATTGTTTTTCATGGTCATTAAGATCTACTGGCATAATGGAGTCCTTGTCATTACTGAATTATCAAAACATTTCCACGTATATTCTTGTTACAGATTGCACCAGCAAGTGAATCTCCATTCCTGGGGTGATTGCTACAGACTGTCTTGAGCCATTGCCTTCTGCTGAATTTACAATTTTAAGTACTTGAAATGATGAGAAGATAGTTCAGGTAGGTGTCTTGCATTATGCAGAGATTTTTCATGTCCAGGAAGGAGACACAAAGAAGCATGCAAGGCACAAAGCCTACTGGGGTAGTGCCAGAGGCCTCTGTCTGGTAATGAATTAGCAGATTCCTGCAAATTCAGGTGTCAGGCTATTGAATTATGTTATCCAAAAGATTACATGATTTTATAGATTTAAGAAATCCTCTACAATCCACCAACCTCTGCCATGAAACAAAACTAATTAATTTTTACAGTCCTTCTGAAATCCCTACTAAAGAAGTAATTCACCTTCAGAAGTTTTAAAAGATTATTTAAAAAAATAGGCCACATAACTTTTAACAGTGTTCCTACACCACATTCTTACACCATATGGTTATGTATAAAAATGTCAATAAGATAATCACTCTCAGCAATGCATGTGGGTAAGTATAGCTGCCACATGGCAATAATAGGATATCCTTCCAAAAAGCCATTGTTTTTGAATTTAAAACAAGTTTTTTTCTATTATTCTCATACTTTAGCTCCCAAGGTGGTATTTTGCAGGTAATAACACTTCTATGTGCTGTTGGGTTGGATATAAAAGGGCTCTCTACCCATCGCACACTAAGTGTGCATTGCAGCAGCAGAATGCCATTCCTCACATTTCCACTTAATTTAAGTAGACTTTTATAGTACAGTGCTAAGTAGCCTCAGTTTCATCTTTGTCTGGGTTGCTGTCAGTAGTGATAGTGACACGTCACCAGCAACAGTATTCTCCACAATGTTCACTGACAAGTTAGGAAATGCCCACAGTGCTTCAAAACAGTTATCTATTTTATTTATGGTGCACCCACGAAGAGCAAATTCTCATTTTCAAGTGAAAAAACAGGCAATTTAAGGAATTTTAAAAGAAAATATCTGTCTCCTGATTCCCAGCACTAAGTTTTCAGTACAGGACAGCTTTTCCACCTTTGATGTCCTGCTTCAGGTATAGTCATTTTTCATTAAGCAAATACTGATTTTGTTCTACTGCTTGCAAGCAGACTAGAAATTAACATGGCTCTTTTTTGTTGCTTCATTGTTTGTGAATCACTTGAGAATAGAATTTATTAATTAACTGCAGTTGCTCATCAAATTGGCAATCACGAGTGTCTTTTCTCATGGTATGTGTTGAGCAGCACATATAAAGAATGTTCCTCCATGACAAAATGTCAGGATTTCCCTTTAACTATTTAATATTATGCAGACCATCCAGCTCCCAACATTTAAAACAGATTATATGATTTAGAAGAAACAGGACAGGAGCACTCATAAATCATGTTATTTATTTTTTAAGCATCCAGCTCCTTATTATAATTAGTCATTTATGTTATAGTGATGAAAACAGCATACTACCTATTTTTGAACATAGTTGAAAGACACAATTTCTAGCCTAAAAAACAGACCTCTAAATCAACACAAGATCTCATTTGAATTCTGTCTAAACCTTGAAGTAACAGGTATTAGTAAGAGATGGGGAGGATCAAAGGGTTATTGGAAAATATGCAAGTGAACTGCCATGACAAGAGTTGGTGGTGGCAGGTAGAGCACACTGGGATTTTGGAGATTTGCTAATACACCTAGCACTATTTCTGAAGGATCAGTATACTGATCTCCTCTGTAAAGTGATACATAACATGTTAATTCAGATTGTAGTCATTTGGGGACCAGAATTACTGGAGTAATAAACCTAAGTATTATTTTCTAAGGCCATCTTTTTGAGAAAATTTGACTGAGATGGCAGAATGGGAAACTAATGGGAGTAGACTGTTATCCTGGGATGTACCACAGAGTCACTATATAGGAAGAGAATTGTTCCACTGTTTATACATCACTTTCCCCATCAATGAAATAGAAGTCATGAAATGTGCTGATTGTTGTGAGGTATTTTGATATCTATGATGAAATGTCCTAAAAATCCGAGGCTCTTTCCAAAGTCCTTTGAAGTCCTTGGAAGACCCTTGATTCAGCTATCTTAATTTGCATTTGCCTTAGTCTGCAAGTCCCCCATCAGACTCCTGAAATTTGGAAATGTACTGCTGAATGCATTTCTAAAAGATGGAAAAATATATTCTCAAGTAATCATTATCATTTTTTTTGGCTATTTGACTATTCAGTTTGAATTTAGAAAACAGCAGAATTATATATGCATTTGGATTATTTGTAATATTTTACAAGATCAAGGTGAAAACTTAGAAGACGAAGAATGAAAAGCCCCAGCATGTTTCCCTGACACCAAAGAAAGAACTCTGACAGAAACAAGCTCTGGGTTTTTTTTATCTTTCTTTTCTGAAGGTAGATGAAAAAGATCAGGAGAAACTATGTCTCATTAGAAGTGAATAAGTCTGTGGTAATCCATACTAAATTTACCAGGTCTTATCTTCTAAGAAGGTATTAGATACCAAAGGGCAGGTAGTTATAGTGGGGAAAAAAAATAAATAAAAGTTTGTGTTTAATTTTTTCTATGTTATAAATGAAATGGCACAGACTTTCCAGAAGAATTTTAAATCTTTTAGTGTGGTAAGTAAGGTGAGAGAAGGTTGTAAGATGAATGCACATTATTCAACAAAGCTCACAACAAATGAAATGTGTGCTGTAATAACATACTTTGTTTTCTTTTTTTTTTCTGAAGACTAAATAGCTTCTTTTTGTTAAAGTAGAAACATTGCCTTTATGAAGAAAATATTTTTTCCTAATCAATATTTTTTTTTTACCTCTGGGTTATTACCTCCTCAAATATCTTTTTTTTCTTATGTACTTTAATGAAAAATCTGCAGAACGGACACATGCTATTGTTCACATTAAAACTTCCAAAGGTTATTACCTGTGATAGGGCATTACTTGTCTTCAGTACATTTTTTTGTGATGTATTAGGTTCTTGGGATGTGTGTGTGTGAATATACAATTGAGAGTGAAAAGAATCAGCTGTTGGCAAAGCAGACAAATCCACAACCTAGTTAAAGATCCAGGGAACACACATTTTGTTCTTACTATGCTATATATTTTATATCTTGTATATGCCATTTTGCTTCCTTAGACTTCAATTCAGATATCTGATAAATGACGTTAATAGGTTAATACCATGGGGGCATTTATCTATCTTTCTTGACCACTTCAGAAGCCTGATGATTGCTGTAAACTTTATAACTTATTTTTTATTAAATTCCAGGTGATATAAAATAATTTAACTTTTCAATTTTTTTGTTTTTCTTAATTTTCAAAATAGAAAATATGCAAATAATATAAAAAGTGTTTTATGTCTAAAAACTGTTATGCCAGTTAGTAATTCTCCAGAAGATTTTTCTCTGCCCGGGTCATTATTTTGTATCAGCTTAAATACAGGAGTCCAAAACAGCTTAAATTCTCAGAAATCCAAACCTGTGGTTTATCTCCATCAGGACTTTGACTGTTGGATATCTGTTGGAATTAGCTCAGTGCTATTTTTCTGGAGCCCAAATCTAATACGAGTCAACAGGTTTGAATGTATACCTTCAAACCAGATGTAGACCATACATCAAAATAGAGCCTTAGATATTTTATTATGTCTTGAGCTCTGGCCAGAGCAGGATGATGAACACTGTGTTTGAAACTGCTGATGCTATTGAAAAACCCTACAATAAAATATCTGTTACTATCTTTTTTCCGTGATTACCAAGCTGAAAGCAAGATTTTATAATAAATGGCAAATCATGATTGCTTCCTTTTCTATGTCTGTCACCCATCTTATTTGGGGCAACTTGGACAACTGTTGCTTGATTATTGGACTCAGTTCCAGTATGCCTGTGAAATGTCAGTATTCTCTCTCACCCTGCTCCCACATTATCAGAAGTTCTCTGTGAACTCTGCCTTTCAGTCCTCTTACACAATGTACTCTATTGCACATGAGTTTGGGTGCACAATTTTAATTGATTGTTTAATATCACAAACTTACCACTCAAGTAAAAATAGATAGAAGCCCAGTCCCCATCTCATTCATAAATACAAAGGAGTCATGTTCTTAACTTCATTAGACCCAATTATAATTAGTGATCAAGCTAAATCCAGAAAACTGATTGTAGTACAATAAAGATGAATAAATAAGTAGGAATACGTGATATAGTAGTATGAAATATCCTGACACTGGACTCGATCCTGGGTGTCCTTTCTTAGCATAACTACTATTTTTCTCCTNTAAATACAAAGGAGTCATGTTCTTAACTTCATTAGACCCAATTATAATTAGTGATCAAGCTAAATCCAGAAAACTGATTGTAGTACAATAAAGATGAATAAATAAGTAGGAATACGTGATATAGTAGTATGAAATATCCTGACACTGGACTCGATCCTGGGTGTCCTTTCTTAGCATAACTACTATTTTTCTCCTGTTTAATTTTTTTAAAAATTATTTTATGAATTTGGGAACTTATCCAAACTGAGCAATCCTGCTCTAAAATACATGCCTAAATGACACATTATTTTTTGTGAGATCAGAGTTGATGGGGGAATTCGCTGGCACTGCAGGGAAGAATTTGACATTCCAACTTTATATCTAAACTCCTGAACAGCTGAGGCTGTTCAGACTAAGGACTAACCCTGCTTGCTTCAAATTCTTATTTTAAAAAGGTTCTAATGTAAGATTTTGGCATTTTTTCCTACGTTTGAGAACATTATCCAATGTTTTTCAAAGTACTAGAAACGTCCGCATCAACTTCAACCATTATTGCATCAGAACAAAANACTTTCCAGAAGAATTTTAAATCTTTTAGTGTGGTAAGTAAGGTGAGAGAAGGTTGTAAGATGAATGCACATTATTCAACAAAGCTCACAACAAATGAAATGTGTGCTGTAATAACATACTTTGTTTTCTTTTTTTTTTCTGAAGACTAAATAGCTTCTTTTTGTTAAAGTAGAAACATTGCCTTTATGAAGAAAATATTTTTTCCTAATCAATATTTTTTTTTTACCTCTGGGTTATTACCTCCTCAAATATCTTTTTTTTCTTATGTACTTTAATGAAAAATCTGCAGAACGGACACATGCTATTGTTCACATTAAAACTTCCAAAGGTTATTACCTGTGATAGGGCATTACTTGTCTTCAGTACATTTTTTTGTGATGTATTAGGTTCTTGGGATGTGTGTGTGTGAATATACAATTGAGAGTGAAAAGAATCAGCTGTTGGCAAAGCAGACAAATCCACAACCTAGTTAAAGATCCAGGGAACACACATTTTGTTCTTACTATGCTATATATTTTATATCTTGTATATGCCATTTTGCTTCCTTAGACTTCAATTCAGATATCTGATAAATGACGTTAATAGGTTAATACCATGGGGGCATTTATCTATCTTTCTTGACCACTTCAGAAGCCTGATGATTGCTGTAAACTTTATAACTTATTTTTTATTAAATTCCAGGTGATATAAAATAATTTAACTTTTCAATTTTTTTGTTTTTCTTAATTTTCAAAATAGAAAATATGCAAATAATATAAAAAGTGTTTTATGTCTAAAAACTGTTATGCCAGTTAGTAATTCTCCAGAAGATTTTTCTCTGCCCGGGTCATTATTTTGTATCAGCTTAAATACAGGAGTCCAAAACAGCTTAAATTCTCAGAAATCCAAACCTGTGGTTTATCTCCATCAGGACTTTGACTGTTGGATATCTGTTGGAATTAGCTCAGTGCTATTTTTCTGGAGCCCAAATCTAATACGAGTCAACAGGTTTGAATGTATACCTTCAAACCAGATGTAGACCATACATCAAAATAGAGCCTTAGATATTTTATTATGTCTTGAGCTCTGGCCAGAGCAGGATGATGAACACTGTGTTTGAAACTGCTGATGCTATTGAAAAACCCTACAATAAAATATCTGTTACTATCTTTTTTCCGTGATTACCAAGCTGAAAGCAAGATTTTATAATAAATGGCAAATCATGATTGCTTCCTTTTCTATGTCTGTCACCCATCTTATTTGGGGCAACTTGGACAACTGTTGCTTGATTATTGGACTCAGTTCCAGTATGCCTGTGAAATGTCAGTATTCTCTCTCACCCTGCTCCCACATTATCAGAAGTTCTCTGTGAACTCTGCCTTTCAGTCCTCTTACACAATGTACTCTATTGCACATGAGTTTGGGTGCACAATTTTAATTGATTGTTTAATATCACAAACTTACCACTCAAGTAAAAATAGATAGAAGCCCAGTCCCCATCTCATTCATAAATACAAAGGAGTCATGTTCTTAACTTCATTAGACCCAATTATAATTAGTGATCAAGCTAAATCCAGAAAACTGATTGTAGTACAATAAAGATGAATAAATAAGTAGGAATATGTGATATAGTAGTATGAAATATCCTGACACTGGACTCGATCCTGGGTGTCCTTTCTTAGCATAACTACTATTTTTCTCCTGTTTAATTTTTTTAAAAATTATTTTATGAATTTGGGAACTTATCCAAACTGAGCAATCCTGCTCTAAAATGCATGCCTAAATGACACATTATTTTTTGTGAGATCAGAGTTGATGGGGGAATTCGCTGGCACTGCAGGGAAGAATTTGACATTCCAACTTTATATCTAAACTCCTGAACAGCTGAGGCTGTTCAGACTAAGGACTAACCCTGCTTGCTTCAAATTCTTATTTTAAAAAGGTTCTAATGTAAGATTTTGGCATTTTTTCCTACGTTTGAGAACATTATCCAATGTTTTCCAAAGTACTAGAAACGTCCGCATCAACTTCAACCATTATTGCATCAGAACAAAAGAGAATAAAATTTTCAGTGGATTAATTTTTCCTTCTACAAGTCCTAAAAGTTACTTAATTTTTTAGAACTTGAATTAATAATCTGGGAAGAAGAAAGTATCTCTAGTGTCAATGTCAGGGGCAGAATAATTTAGCTAAATGTACAGTATCATTCATGTTCATGGTGTGTTGAACACTCCACTGATTTGAACAGAAGAAAACTGGTAATAACAGATCTTGTTTCCTAAATATATAATTAAATCTGTAGTGGATTAGGTTCTGCCAGGCAGGTAAATGGATGACGAAACATATCATGTGATGTCAATTGATATCTTAGTGAATCTTATCCTCTCAAAATTTACAAAACAGTGATAATTTCAGAATCCTTCTTAGCATGCTTTGCATGTCATGTGCCAGAGTCTCTTCTCTGCAATAATGACAACATATACTATGCACATCATGATTAATGGCTCAAAAATTAGGTTTCTGATCTTGTAATAAATATGGATTGAATAATGCAATGGGAAGCCCTTAGCATTGGGAAGATTAAAGGCTCCCAGGGTATTGTGCAGCGTTACTCCAGCAAGTCCTGGCTTTTAATTATCTATTACACACTCTTCCACTTGTACTGCATCTGCTGAGTACACATGGTTATGTTAGTCAGGTGGGCACTGATCCCATTGTAATCATGATGATTAACAGATAGCTTAAAGATTTCTTTTTTTTCTGTTTTTCTTCTGCATCCTTCTTGCTGCTATTTCTAGTATCAAACTGATCACAACAATGCATAATAAACACCAGTATGACCTTTTGAAAGTTTTATTAAAAGCACAAAATCATGTCTGCTAGTGAATGAATACCTAAAATACAAGTTTACTGAGATTAGCATCTGTTTTCATCTAAGACCTTTCTTCCAAGCAAAAAATGTACAAAGTACCTTCCAAGGTCAAATTTAATAGCAGGAAATCTTCAGATAACAGAGGTATATAGGATAACTGATACAGGGACATGCTGAAAAATGAGAATCTGCAATGAGTGAACATCCACCTGCAGCTTTTTCCTCTGAAGCGTTAATACAGGACCACAGGAAGCTTCTGTTCTTTCAGCTTCTCAGGAATTATAGGCTGTTACTGTGTCTTGGTGGTACATTAACCAAAGACTGAGCAATGCAGACGCATATGAAGAGCCTCCTTTTGACATGCTGAGCAGTTAAGGAACACTGCCACCTCACAGAGTCAGGCTCCATAGGGTGACGTCCTTATGGTTTTTTTAAATTTAGGTATTTTCTGAAATAGGTGTTACAGAGTAGCTATTCTAAAAAGCTCTATACCAATATCCTTTTACCCCAGAACTAAATTGTATATGCTGAGGAGGTTGAGGAAAGAGGCTGGGAAGGCTTTCTAGCCCAAGAAAATCATTGTGCTGTAACCAAATATTCTTCAGTATTTATGTTCTGGTTTAAATATCCTAAGACTATATAGACAAATCCACAGGTTAGTAGAGGTTCCAGATGTATTTCTCTTTGCGTTGCTTAGAGCTGAAGGCAGAAAACTCCTCCATGTCCTGGTTGTCTGGAGCACTCAGTCTGCATCTTTCTCATCTGAACTTCTGACACTTCAGAATGGGAAGGTTTCCACTGATTGATGAATAGAAAAAAAAAATTTCCCTTACAAACAAAATGTGGGTTTGCTGATAAATGAAATTGGATATTGAAAGATGAAAGAAACAATGGGGAGAAACCATAAATTCCATAAGAATTAAAAATTAAAAGGCAGGGTTATATGTTAGAGGGAAATCTTAGGTATCAGGCATTCCAGGAAGTCTGTACCTCTCAAGTACCTCAGCCAATGGGGAAAGAGAGAGGGAAATGTGGCCAGGAAATTGGGATAAAAAGGAGGCTGCATCCTCCAAAATTTTGAGAGACCCCAGGGGAAATGGCCCATGGCCTCTCCCTTTATTTGAATAAAGTAAAAGGACTCCTCTGTCTCCTTTTTGGACATATACCTCTGTTGTTTATGGATTAATTTTCCTAACATCATGCTGTAGTACTATTTTTTCTACTTGTTAGTCAAATAGGACTGTCAAGATGGGTTGTTTCTTTGTGTCTGTTTTAGAGTCCATTGAAGTCAATAGAAAGAATTCCTATCTAGTTTCACTCTGACTAATGTTTCACCTCATTAGGTTTTTAACCTAAGTAAAACAAACTCTGAAAACAATTAAATTACAATTAATTTTCTGTGTTTGCAGGAGTCCCTTCTGCTCTTCTACTCAAAAATTCCAGATGCAGTGGGAGGAGGTAAATCTTTAGAATTAAATTTTAGAATTGCATTCTTATCTCCACCATTACAAAATGCAACTTGAATTTTCATGCACAACAGAACTACAGTTTACAGAAAGACACTTTTGAAACGTATGCCTCATTAGTTAATTTATAATAAAATATTTTCTGGTGCTATATCACTTTGGTCTTTTGGTATTTTAGATTGGACAGAAGGAACAGCTCTGCAGCAATGCTGACTAGCAGAGAATCTCACTAGACTAGTATTGTGGTGCAGGTGAATTATGTAAACAGATGGTAGCTAATGGCAATTGAATTAAAATAAGACTATTATTAAAGTAGAGGCATTTCTACAGAACTCTTTACTCATAGTTCTCAGCAATTTATAGATAGATTCTTAAAATGAGGACTCTATTTTGCTATTCAGTCACAACTAAAGTAGACCTACCAATCCTCGCAACTGTAGACAGCAGTCTTTGCTCCATCTGTTGTGCTCTACATCAAGCCAGCTCAGTTGGCTTTTGTCAGCTGGTGAGATGGCAGGATCATATGTTGAATGAAGTATGCTTTGCTGAAACATAAGCCTCTTACCACACTGCTCAGGAAGTAGGACTGTGGGGAAATTCTATTCCCATAAGCCAGAGAAATGCTTTCTCTTTTTTTTTTTCAGAAGAGCAGGAGATCCATATTCTTTTCCTGCAAGAATTTCTCAGCAAGCTTCATGAAACATAGGAACGAGACTACATATGAGTGGAAAAAAAATAGTAAAGCCTAATTTCTGATTTTGAAAATGAGAAGTGATTTAATTGATTTGACTATTATGTTGTGGGAGAAACCTTGGTAGCCAACAAAACTAAGGCATTTTTAGAATTAAAACGAGGTAACTGTTCACACGATGGAAAAGATTGATCTTCTGAAGTGGCAACAGTAAATATAAACCATTGGCAATTTGACTTCAGGCATCCATATAATTTTATAATCCTTTTTTCACCTTGGAATACTCAATACTAATTGCAAAACTGGTGCAGTGTTGATAATGGTGATTTCTGCAACTTCTATCCTGATTCTAGAATGTGTAATAAACTAAAGTCTGAAAGTTGCTGTTAAACTGTTACAGAGATATGAAGCAATTATATGAGATAATTATTCTGCCTGGAAAAAGTGGATATATAAATTTTTCTTTTGCCATTTACCTTTTTCTTGATAAAAATAATTACTTTATCTTGCAAACATAGAAGCTTGTCACTTATAGATAGCAAAAAATAATTTAAAAGAAAAAAATGTACAACAAATAAATGCATTATAATAGATTTTACACTCAGTAAAGTTAAAATCTTGCAGTTGAAAATGAATATATTTCAGTAATACTAGTAAGAATTAGAAAACAAAAGTTCTAATGTTTTCACTTTAGTTGACTTCTGTGATTTTAATTTCATTACTGCTTTTGGCTTTTGTTTTGTTTCTTTAGCTGACCTTTTGCTAATGCTTTAGTGCTGCTGAAAAGAAAGCAACACAAATTCAAAAGACATAATATTTTACTGTCCCTGTTCTGTGTTTGTATTAGCAAAATCTTCTCCAAACAGCTGATATTATGAGATTCAAAGTTTTTAACTGATTCAACTTTGACTCTGATCACAAATACCACCTTTCAGTCCAGGTGTCTTGGACCATATAGCTGCAATTTCTTTTAACCCTTTGGTGACAATGTTGCCTTTTTCCCAACCTGGAAATGAAACTTGAGATTATTTTAGTAAGGAGGTAATATAAAAGGGGACCTTCATTTAAAGGCCTCCAGGAGCAGTTATGAAAAAATGCCCACAAAAGCTCAACACCTCCCCAAGGATGAGTACATTTTATAGGTTTCAGGAAATTAGCTGTCCTGGTTTAGGGCAAATCTAGGAGAGACTCTCCAAAGGGGGCCCCTCCAGAAAACAAACCTACACAGCCCCTCCCCCCCACTGGTCTGGGAAGAATTCCTCCGAGGGAAGTGGAAAGAACCTGTTTATTTAACAGACACAGCACCCCTCAATACACAAAATGAACAATACCAGGTGGTACCAGTCTTTCACTGCTCTGAAAAAAGATGACAAATTCAGAAAGAATCTCTCAGTGGTGGTCGCTTGGTTATCAATCCCTCCGGCGCTGGGGCAGCTGCTGTAGACTTTCGATGTTCCCAGGTCCCAGTCCGGAGCAGGTTCGAGTAGGTCCAAAATGGAAAGGAGAAACAGTCCAGGAAGAAATTTGGACTGCTTAGCTAAACTAGCTAATTAGCGAGCAGAAGCAAAGCTGAAGCAAGAGCCAGAGCGAAAAGCAAGAGCAAGAGCAAGAAAACTCTGTGTCCCACCGGCCTTGGGGGAGAGGCTGATAGCAAAACCCAAACAAAACACTCACTCTTCAGAGATAGTCTTAAAGGCACAGAACATGATATCCTGCAAAATTAGCACACACGAATGGGGATACAAACATCATAATGTCACCCTAGGACATTAGCATAATTGATAAAAAGCACCAATTAAGAGGACAAGTAGTGATGCAGTTCCCCCCCAGGTCAAGTCCCTTCTCTGGAACCCCCTTTCAGCACTAGCTGTACTTTGTCTAGGAGAATGTATCTCCAAGAGTTGTTCTCAGCCTTGGTTCCCAGGAAGAACCAAGACAGCACAGGGCCTTGTACCCCGGGGCTTGGAACTCCGGGATTTGTTTTGTCCTTCTGCTTAAGGAAAGGCCATGGGAAAGTACTGAGAAAACTAGTCTCCAATCAATTGACTATAGAGGTACAAATGTATGCATGAAGAATACAGAGAACATATAAAAGAAAAAAAGGTGAAACCTAAAGGCATCAACGAGAGTACTGGAAGAGAAAATTTAGACAAGATCATCCATGTATCATCCGATGACAAGGTCATCTTCTTTATTTACTGCAATATAGAAAGTTGAGATATTTTTTAGATTGCCCACAAAATTGTTTGGTGTGCCACAGCTTCTTGTTGCTTAAGTGGTGCCAATGCTTTCTTCTTTGTCTTCCAAAGCATTAACTATTGCAAACAAAAAACCATGCAACTTAGCCCAGCCAACAATTTTTCTTAGCCAGAGTAGTTCATTTCTACTTCAGGAGAAGCTGAAGAGTTTGAAAGTCTGTCATTAGCAGCCCTTCTTTCAGAGGGCTAATATTAGCAGTGCTGTCAACACAGGTTACAGAACCTGAAAAGGAAAGAGATTCCTCTCCCTGCCCTTCAGCTTACCTGTGAATCCACCAGACCATTACACGTTCCAAATGAACAGTTCTGTGCTTCTGTTCAAATCCTGAATATCTGTGTGTTTCTTGGCCTGCTATAAGATTGCAGGTTTTCAAGTACGCAGTAACACAAGGATGGTTATACACAAGGCTCTTCAAGAAGAGATCCTAGACCAGACTTTCATAGAATTTGCAAGTAGTCTGTGAATACAGCTGCCCTTACTTGAAGATCTGAAAGGAAAGGTCAGTATTTTATACAACCAGTTTCGAGAAATATGTGTTGGTTTGCGTTTTTTTCTGATGATATTCTGCTTAGCAGTATATTTATTGTACTGGTAAGTCCAGAGCACAAATGTCGTGGGGTGGCATTGTTCAATTAAACCAAAGAGGCTGCTGCGTTTTTTTGTAAAGACACATTCTTGAAACAAAGAAAAAAACCGGAGGAGGGGGCACTTCACTTCACTTCCTGCCTCGGAAGGAAATGGCGGGGCCCAGGCCCGGTGGGGGCTCCGGGCCAGCCCTGCTCGGCCCGGGATGGCCGGGCCTGGTCTGATTTGATTTCTCTGACCTGTCTGAAATTTTCTTTTCCAGAGGGGTGGTGAGAGAACTGCTAGTTACCCAGGAACTCACCAGGCTTCCCGAGGCCAGAAAAGACTCTGAAACTAAAAGCAACTTTGAAACAAAGGAGCCACCACGTGGCTGGGAGATTGAAGCAGCCACGTGGAGCAGCCAGGATGGTGCTGGCAGCTACAGCTTTTCTCTTTCGTATGGCTCACAGCGAACCCTGTCTACTCAACTGCTTTGAACTAACTTTACTGCAGGTGAGAAAGAAACAAAAACACCGGTTGCAGTTTTTTTCCTCCAGTTTCAGTGTTTCAGCAAGGTGAAGTCAACATGATGCTGGCAAGAACCACATGGCAGCAGGGAAACACAGCAAGCTTTTCTTCTCAGTGCAAAAATTTAGATTGAGTTAACTTTTCAACACTGTGAGACTGTAAAAACTGTTTCGTTCGATGATAAAACTTAACCTTTGAAGTCAGTAAAAAGAAGTTTGATTTTGGATGGAGGGATTGAAGAGAATATTTTGAACTTAAATTTAAATTCTTTTGTAAAGCTATGGTAAAGATATTAGACTGTTTATTTTCGTGAAATGTTTTGGGGGAAGGTAGCAATTTTGGGGTACAACTGTGAATTGAAATATTGGTGGTTGAAACAAAGGGATATTACTGTGATTTAAGGAGAAACTTGGAGAAATGAGGGAAATGAAGAAAATAATAAAGAGACTTTTGCTCTTAGAGATAAATAAGAAACTTGTTGTATACTAAAGTAGCTTGTTCTTAAAAATAACATTCTTAAAAACTAGTAATGTAGTCTATACCAAGAGAAATGTCTTTTTGTCACAGCAGAGAATAATTTTTCTCCAGGTGGTTATTTTCATTTGTGACAAAGCTACAGGAAAACCTGTTTTTCTTGTGAAAAAAGTCTCCATAGCATAACAAGAGAAACTCTTCTCCCCAGGTGAATTGAAGTTAAGACTGTTTTTTTTAAAGATAGCAAACTGACTACAAGTCATGGGTTTTATCTTTACATTGTCAGTGAAAAAAAGAAAGGTTATCTAGAATTTGATTCTGGTTTTCTCAGTATTATCATTTTCCTCTTTTAGCTTTGTTAATAAAGTTTTTCGTGTGTTTTTTCAAGTTTAAATTTGCTTTGTTTCTCTTTCCTTTTTTAATCCTATCTCACAATGAAAATAAACCCCCAACAACAAACAAAACTGCAACTCCTAACAAAACTGCAACTCCTAACAGGGTTTAAAATATGAGCCAGGACTATAAGACAGGCTTAATTTAAAGAAATTATATGTCCATGTGATTATTTTCTCTCATTTTTTCAGGTCATACAGAACAGTAAGGTCATAGTTTCTAGCTTTCTCTTCATATACCAATATTTCAAGTTTTAAGATGAAATTTTAGTTTTTCGATGCAATAAAGTGTCATGGAATTGTAATTATGAAGGAGAAACAATGACTGCAAGTCTTCACAATTACCTTTCTCTGTAGGCCATTCTGCCTTCCTGAAGAATGTAATAAATGCTGTATTACCTCACATCACAGGTGTTTTCAGAAGTGGTTACTCCTGGGTGTTTCGCAAAATAAAATGAAATAAGGTAAATGTAAAGTGATACTCTTGACTTCTGTCATGGTTTGAACAGACAAACCTAAAACCCAAGCACTCACGAAAAAATCTATTCACTCATTCTCCTCTGCTATAGTTGAGCAGAGGATGGGGAAAGAAAAACTGAGGAGCTCATGAGATGATATAAGGATTGGGAGAAAACACTAAAGCCAAAACAGGCTTAAATATAAAGGGTATAAAGAAAAAAATTATTAACTGAATTAAAAGAGGATAATGAGAACTAAAACTTTTAGAACACTGTTTTCCATTCCCCTCCAGCCCCTTTCTCCTTCCCGCCGACAACACAGAGAGACAGGGCATGAGAGTTTTGGTCAATTTTTCACTTAACATCTTTCTTCAGTTTGCTTAGGGAGAGGAGTCTCTTCTGCTATGCTATGGGGTCTTTCCCATGGGAGACAGCTCTCTGTGAACTTCCCCAGTGGTGTTTTGATTTTTCACAACTAGCAGTCCTGCCTGACCTAATGTAATGTGAGTCCCTCCCACAGGCAAAACAGTCTTCCCAAAACTGCATGGTGTGGGTCATTTTAGTTCATGGGGTGCAGTTTTTTTAAGGATAAGCTGCTCTAGTTTGGGAGCAAGGGCTCTCTATTTCTGGAAACAAGAGTCTTCTCTCTCTCTGAGTTTCCCACTGCTTCATCCATCTGCTCTGGCGTGATCACCTATTCTCATGGGCTGTGAGTGGACCTCTGCATCCCCCAATGCACTCTGTGTTCAAGTTGTCCCCATTTTGTATGGTTTTGGTCATCCTGTCTTAGTTTTGACAGGTGTAACTCATGCCTTCTGCTTTAACTCATACCTCTGGAATCTGATCCTTAAGACTCCCTTATTCCATGAAAACCTTAAGGTTTATTTGTAATCAGTTGTAGCCAGTATAATTCTTCAAAAATCAATCACCCCAAAAGAGCAAGTGTTTCAACTTCAATCCCTTGTAAAGAATGTGATGAGTTGTGAAGGTGTGATAGCCAGATAACTGTATTTTTTCACCGCAGTATTTTTTTGGGGACTAAAAAGTGACTGCATTTGCCTGAGCATAGATTCTGAACTGACCCTATTCTGTTATTTTTATACTCTCTCTTTTCCTCGTCCTCCAAAAATAGTTGGAAATAGTGTCAGCTACCAAGGCAGTAGAAAACATCAATAACTACTTTACCTATCTCCTTGTCTCAGTGACTTGTCACAGAGAGCTTGGGAACCACTTAGTCAATACCCTAATGGAGATGCCTGTTAAAAATACAGTGTTATCTGGTTGGTAGATAAAGAAGATAAAAGAGGAAGGTAAAATGGAAAATATTACAGAAATGAAAATGCCTCAAAGAATACACATGAAATGAGGCAATAAGGGATGAAACCGAAAATTTTCAGCAAGTCCCAAGCAGTTATAGACTTGCTTGACTGCAGTGCTGGTGCCACAGTTCTTATGATTTTTTTCCTATTTTCATTCTTACTGTGGATTTCTGATGGTGTTCTTCCTCTCATTCATCTCTTTTTCTTTAGACTGGAAAAAAATGAATGAAAATATAGGAAAGAAGCAGTTAATCCTGCTAGTTTTGAACATGACATTTTAAGGGATATCTACATGATGGAGACAGAGATAGCAGGGAGATGATGTTACTGTTATATTAGTCAGGGTCTCCAGAGTGTAAATGACTGTTTTCTCCTATTTAGGCCCCTAAAGCTTGGAGTATTATTTTTATTGGAGGAAATAATATAAGGGAAATAAGCTCAATTCCTGTCCCAAATATCTACCATTCAGTTTTCAAGACTAAGGTCTTTGTGTTTCTTGCTGGTCCTCTTGTCCAAAGTAGACCTACACAGAAATAAGATCAAGCAGATTCATTACTCTCTACACAGATGTTCTGAAATAAACTAAGGATTTTTCTTGAGATCATCTGTTAGCTCTGAAAATTGGACATTTTCTCTCAGTCTCCAAGCTTTTGTCTTTTATTGCCAATGATGGCTGTTGTCCCTTTTCTTCCTGTTTAACTCCCATTCCTTCAATTGTTCGGCTGCCCATCTCCTATTTCTTTGCTTTTCTTCTTTTTATATGCCATTCTGACAAAGTTTCTATTTCATTTTTTCTTCTCCCTCCCCTCAGTTTCCCATTTCTTCCTGGCCTTTCTTCTGAAACTCTTTCATTTAAAGAGCCTGTAAAGAAAGTTTAAATGAAATATCTTATAAACTAAATAAAATTTCTGTAGATCCAACAAATCAGATATTCTTACAGTTGTCTCAGTTTAATTTTGTTTAATGTCTTTTATCTGCTGTTTAGTTAAATCATGCTCAATCTGGACCTGAATTTCTGATCCAGAATTTGACATCAGTGATATAAGAAGGTCAAAGTTCAAAATTGTGTGCTGATCTAAATGACATTAAAATTTGAGATTCCTGTTTTCAATGACTGCAGCAGACATAGATTCTGCATGGGATTATTTTATCAAAAGTGCTATGCTTCTGCAGTTCTGCATGAGGGTTCCAGCACAACTAGAGGTCTGGCTGAATCCACAGTAATGTCAGCCATGTGGCAGTGCAGTAACACTCCTACCTTTAAATTTGGGTACCTTATTTCTATTAGATACGGTTGAAAAACAGAACATTTTCTCATGGGATTTATTTTAGTTTTTTAGTATTTCTTTTTTTAGATGTTAAAGTTATGGAAGTAAGAATTGGAGAGAAAATAAAAGGAAGTTGAGCAGTTATTTGAGAAATTGAATGAAGGATAAATGTAGTTTCTAAGATCTTGCCACCTGAGAAAGGTTTGAGGTCTTGCCTATTTTTAGAGTAGCTGCAGTAGTGGCCAGCAAAAAGTGCACAAGAAATCTTGACTTTGTAGGAAAAATCCGTTCAAGTATACAAACTGGTTCAGACATGGTACAATATTATTAGCATAACATTTAGAAGTTATTTTTTGTATTTTGGGATTTTTTTTTCTAATTATGGGCACTAATTTAGTTAATGAACAAATGAAGCTGCATACAAAATATCAGGTTATTCTAATTTTGCTGATATGATGCACATTTTACAGCTATATTTCTTGATTACAGCAAAACTGATACATGTATTGTAGGAGTCTCTATTTGATTACCAAATCCTAGTCAGGCAGAGTCAGGTCACAAACCTCCAATGGACAGATATGTGTGAGTTTTTCAATCAAATCTGATGGAAATTAATTTGAGGCTAACATTTCCCTTTGAGATGCTTTCTGTGTGTGCTTGTGCACAGAATACAAGCTTTTTATGCTGGAAGCTCTTAAAGAGTACCTTTATTTTAAGGGAATAGCTTTTCCCCTGCTGAATAGTAATGGGATTTGATATTATATAGGACAAGATCTTTGAAATTTTGATTATCTCACCAGAGAAAATACTTTCAAGTAAAGAGGTTAAAGACATCCTGTTCTTTTTCATGACTTTGAAGACATTTATCTTGTGACTTTATCCAGCTTCCAATATTTAATTTTTGTTCTTTAGCATCAAATGCAAGCATTATTGATATTGTTTTCTTTAATGTGTCAATAGTAGGTGCTTATTGGGTTGGGGCAAAATAGAAATAAAGGCACATGCTGATCAAGAGCAAGACTCTGAGTCCTTAGCATGTGATACTGCTAAAGGAGCAGCTCTACAAATGAGTGAGAAGGCAGCCTCTCTATGAAAAAGTGTGGCACAGAGGATGACTCCATGAAACCTGGGAACAGAGCACTTTATCCCATCCACAGAGATTTCTGGTGGGTGGAGCTTTTGGCATCTCTTTTCAGCTCTACAAAACCTACCAGAACCTAGAGAAGCTGTTTTGCTAGATATTTTGTATGTGAGGAGTGGAAGGGGAATGGGGAAAAGATCCAAGAAACAACCTACGAGGAATTTAAGTAAATAATTTTGAACATTTTTAACTGCAGGAGTGTGAAATCTGGTCTAAGTCTCAAGTTGTTGCATATGGAATAAATACAAGTTTAAGTGTTCAGTCAGTGTCTGAAATTGTCCCAAATGTCCCTTTGAAGGCTTTTTCCATGGCTCAGAGAAGCAAGTTATGGAGCAAGGCCATAGAGGTCTTCCAAGAGCAGGAACATGTGAAGACAGAACTCATTAAAATCACAGCATGATATGACTTATATGAGTCACACAAATAAATAGTCTAGAAGTATATGGACTTTATGCATGTTTTACTCTACCTTGAAAATCAATGTAGTTTAAGCACCCAGGGATACCATAGGCATTTGCTCCACTAATGATGCTGAAAGCACTGGCCTGCACAAAACTATTTACATTTGATATGTTGATATAGCCTATGACATACAATATAAATAATAGTTCTCATTTTTACACTCAGTCCCACCTAATCCAGATCATTTGAAACTAAAAATGTAGATCTGAAATGCTTTGTGTATGCACATGTCCCATGAACATGAGACTTAGTCTGTTTCTTTGTAGTCCCACGAAATGGAAGTCAACATAGCTTTATATATTTTAAGAATACTTTTCTGATTCACTTGATTCACCCGAGTTCAGGATTTTGTTGAAAATTACTTCCATTTACTCAATATTCAGTTTTAAGTGCTTTCTATTGCTGATCTGGAACAGAGGCTAGATAATGTTAGAGGAATGAAGCAGGTGTTTATTAAAAGGTCTTTAAAGATACACCTTGGGCAGTACAAGAGCCTAGCCATGGCTACACCCAATATGAACCCAAGATGAATGCAAGATGGATAACCAGTCATGAGTCTTTGCACTTTTATAAGTTTTGGTCCATTTACTTATTGGGGTTAATTGCCTAATTACAGCCTCAGGTAATGAAGTCACATCCTCTCAGTTTGCTCTCTTCAATTTGCCATTGTTTATGTTTTTTGGGCCTGAGGCTGTAATGGCTGTCCTTGGTTTTCAAGCTGGAAAGGGATTGTTTTGTCTAACTATCCTGTGAAGAGAAAAGAGAACTTACTAACACTTTATATGAAGTTCAGAATTACACTCTAGGGCAGTACAGAATCTGAAAATATTAATCACTAAATAGAGAATTTGAAAATGTGAAAGCTAAAATTCAAGGCATCAATAGAGCATGAGTTCATACAATGTATATTCATCCTAGTCCATTTTTTTCAGAAGTGCCTTTTTTTTTATCATCCTTTCTCTTCTTAAAGACTTTTACCCATTCACCGGCTAAATCCATTCATCCTTGAAAATTAAGAGTGTTCTGCCCTATCCAGGGGACTACACTCTCCACCTCTTCATTACTGGACTACATTGTACCATTATCTTAGCTTGTTCTCTTCATGGCTGCTGGCACCTACTTTATTTGATGCAGTGAATCTCTCATTATAGGCTTATTAGCATCTGTGTCAAGACAATGTGAAAAGTACTGCTCTTTTTAGACTGATGAATACAAACAAGTAGACAATAGAATGAGCAGGCTTTATCATTTCACTGCCACATTAATACCTCTAACTCTAATTGACAGGGTAATTAAAGCCCAAAGATATCCCAAGAAAGAAGCCTGGGTAGCTGTGATCATGCCATGTAAGCGACATAGAACACGTTCTGGGAAATAGGATCAAAATGGTTTCTGTGCACTTTGTGTCACCAAAGCAGCTGTCCTGATGATTCACATCCTATTAAATCCTATTTAATGTGCTTTGAGCATGTCATAATCAATTAAAAATAGTTGTCATTTTAGAAAACAGTTTTGGAATTTTGTAACCAGGAATAGTTTCCTTTGGACAAAGACTCCTTAGAGCTCTCCTCTGTAGTACCCCTGTCATTTACTCACCTTTCATTCCTCAGGTTTGTAAGAATTCAGGGTCAGGCCTCCATGGGAGATCTCTATAAGAGAAACAATTTTTTTTTTTACTCTCTCCTATGTCTTCACTCATTGTTTTTCCCAGAATTGGCACTTTTCTCTAGTTTCTCTGCAGTTGCTACCACATTATTTCCACTTTTCATTCTCTTTCTAGTTCTTATTATTAACCACCTCTTATATCACCTGGGTTGCCTACTCTTCTGAGCTATCCAGCTGCAGGAACAGTGATTTTTCCATTGGAAGACAGTGAAATCATAAGGGGATAGATGTGTCAGTTGAATGCTTACACTAGACTAGACAAATTCATCTGGAATAGATCTAAAATGATCATGCAGTGATAATCCAACTGCCTATTCCATTCCAGACTGATCAAAAGCTAAAGCATAGTATTAAGAGCATTTTCCCAATGCTCTTCAATACTGATGGACATGGTGGGACCTCTTCAGTAAGCCTGTTTCCAGGGTTTGACCACCCCGGGTAAAGGAATATTTCCTAGTGTCAAGTCCATTGGGCCTGATGACATTCATCCCACAGTAGTGAAGGAGCTAGCAGATGTCACAGAAGGACCCCTCTCATTTATCTACACAATGATCCTGGGAGTCAGGGGAAGTCCCTGGTAGCTAACAAGCACTACTTCTATCTACAAGTCCTGGCAGAGTCCTGGGGGTGCTCACGGGCCTCAGTGGATGAGACTGGCTTCTCCCTACTCCCTCTACCTCCTGCCATGGGCCCAGGGCATGTGTCCTAGCTCTGCCTGGGACCCTCAGTCCCTTCCTGAGCCCTGCTGTGAGTATGCCCATCTCTGCCCCTGTCTCCTGGGTGGGCTGAGACCTGCACTGCAGAGAGCTGCTCTCCAGGGTGAGGCCCTGAGACCTGGGTCAGACCTTGTCATGCAGAGCTCTGGGTCTAACGTGGCATAACTGCTCTGTTCTATTTCCTGTGCTCATCATGAGTCAAGTAACAATGATCGTTATTTCCCAGAAATGTCAGAGGCTTTTCAGCTCCAAAGACACATTCAAGGACACATAACAGACAGGTTATAACTGAAAGCAGGATATTATTTTAATTTTAATTTTCCCCATCTGTTTTGGAACTGATGCTCACAACCATTACCACAATGTGCGTGTGTATCCAGGAGCAGGCTGATGTGTTCTTCAGTTTAGCTTTAAAACCCATCCTTTGTAGTCTGGAAAATGCAAGTAGCAGAGCTACAGAATGTAGCAACAGGAATACAGGCCCAGCAGCTCTTGTTCCCTGAAGGGTGAGAACACAAAGACAGGATCTGTACCAACCTTCCACAAAAGAGAAGGTTTGTGTGGTACTGTGGGGTATTTTACAAATTATAACACATATTGATGACAAGCACAATTTTTGCCTTCCAAGACTTCCTTTGTGGCTGTGCTTGCTGGCCAGGGATGCATGGCTTGTGCTTGTGTTGCCCTGTGCCTATCCTGTGCTTGTGTTGCAGGCAGAACTGAAAAGGGGCAGCTCTGGATGGATGCAAGAACTCCATGGGAAATGGAGTCAAGGGAAGAGCGGAGCTCAGCCCCACTCCAAGCTTGCAAGAGAGCCAGAGAGCTCCAGGGCACGAGTGGTGCCTTGGAGGTGGGAGGGCAGCAGGCAAGAATGGGGTCACAGGGGCCCAGAGGAGCCCTAACAAGGGGCTGTGCCCAGTGCTACAGGGGGACTTGGTCTGTCTAGTTACAAACCACTTTCCTGGGGTGTAAGGGGGCTGATTTCAGCTGCAGGCCAGAGGAAAGTTGAAGTTTAGCCAGAGCTGTAGGCTGAGATGGACAATGCCATAAGACCCCCCAAGGGAAACAGACATTTTGAAATACAAGAGAACGGAGGTGACACTGGTATGATGAAAAGGTCAGTCATTTTTAGACCTCAAACATTTAGATCTCTATCCAAAGCACAGTCACACAAACATGACTTCCAAACTGTGAAAATGGCTTATTATTGCTATTGTAGTCACCTCCACTTGTCTCACTGAAACAACAATGTGAAGCTCCTCTGTTAAATGCTGTAGCAGGACATCTCACCACCCCTCTCCCCAACAGCTTATCTGTTGCTTGCTAGCTGGTGAAATAACTCAGGGCATCTCACCACTCACATGAGCTTCACATGAGCTTGCTAATTGGTGAAATAACTCAATTAGGACAGCTTGTCTTATAGTGAGTTATTTTGGCACCATGGGAGTAATGCTTTCAACTCATCTTGCTGTGGAAGTGACATGTAGAGAGATAAGCTGGAATTTTTGACTGACAGACACTTCACTTTGCAAGTTATAAAACCTACACCAAACTTTCTCAAAGCAGAGGTCTTCTGCACATTCCCTGGAAAGGTGTAAGGCTTTCTCCCCAAAGTTTGGATGCCTTCTTCATGGTTACTCACTTGAGAGTTCATTGAAAGGATTCTGTGTACACTCTTGTCATTTTGATGGCAAGATACATTGAGTCCTAATCTATACTATTTATTTTCTAGCTTTAATATAAGTATCTTAATGTCATGCACTGTTTCATGTAATCTACTAGTAGTTATTTTGTTTTATAATGTGTAATAAGTAACTCTATTTAAGGCTTTTTGTGTCTTATTTCTTGTTTATTCAATAAATAACTAATTTTATAACAGACCTGGTCTGCCATCCTTATAACTTGTGGGCTCAGGCAATTTTAGGTGCAGGTCACCTAAATTTAAGCTGCTGCCAAAAATCTGAGGCTAAGGCAGGGCTTGTTTGAAGCTCCCATTTGAACAATAACAAACACATCCATTGGCTGGGTTTATATGTGATACAAAGCGCACATTAGCAATGGTGTAAAACTTCTAGAGCTCATTTCTCAGGATGCCTAAATATTTTTAGCTTTTTTCATATATTTGTTGTTTTATAGGTTTTTAAATATATTGTTGTATACTTTCTAGTATTTTTCCTGCTCTCTCTCACATTTTAGAACAATAAGCTAGCCTTTTTAACTCTTTATTGAAATTTTGTTTAGTCTTATTCTCAAGAAGAGAATTTCTGACATCTTGTTTTTCACCAGAATTTGAGACACACAAGATATAGGGCAAAGAACCCCCTGAGCCAACACCAAGAGGCAGAGCCAAGGGTGGATTACTGGGGCAGCTGATCTCCTATTGGATGTACTTGCTTGTAGGCACATAGTTTGTGGTGATTGGGAATGGGGCAGAGGCTGAGCCTCATCCCTAATAGGCTACAGCTGTGTAAGACAGGTGAGCAGTGTTAAAGGTAAAGAGACCTGGAATGACCTGGAATGCTGAGGTGTACTGAGCAATCACAGAAGTGTAGAGAGGGCACACAGGTGTAATGCACGTAAGATGAATGTGATAAAGGTTATATGGAAGAACAAGCTAGTGGTGCTTGGAACAATTAATGAGGTCAGTTGTGTGTTCTCTTTCACCTGCTAGATATCCTAATTTATTAGTCTCATAAAAATTGAACAAATCCTGTATCACATGTAGCCGTATTTGTGTACCTGAACACTTTCATTAAATAATTGTTTTTTATCTTACTACTCTTAATATTGTTTGGAAAATTTGTGTTTTTTGTTTCTAAACAACACTCATTTTAACCTTTCTGAAAGATATTTGCCTATGTCTGTATTTGAGAAATGTTCTTACCTAAAGCCCTGTCAATTCTCCTTTTTCTTTAAAACTTAGCAGCTGGAATACTAAAAGATTAAGTGGGGTTCTATTGTAATTGATGTGTTTCTTCAGACTATGTGAATAAGGGCCATTTATACCAATGGCGGACTTCTGGTTGTGGTGATGCCAGAAATGAGCATTTTTATTCCTCTGCGTGAACTTTGTAGAGATGTAAAGAGCATGTGTGGTTTAACTACCATTCTTCACCAATGTATTAAGGGACACTTGCTAGTGCACTGTTTATCGTGAGGTTTTCTTTTTAGAAAGAGGTCCCAAATGTTTTTGTGTTCTTTACAATATTTTTCCTTGCACTTCAATAAGTCTTTTCCTGGTCTTCATTCTTGATCTCTTTCTTGAAGATGGTGACAACCCTATCTGCCTTTGTATTGCTCCTTCCAGTCATCATTTTTCTTCTGTAGGCACTCCGTGCCCGTAAATTATCTGCTTAATCTTTGTCTGCATTCCAGACAAAGATTCCAAATGGAATTTGTCTTTTAAGAACATGAGAAATGAGAAATATCCATAGTGGTATGCGTGAGTTCTTACCAGGGCTTTACACAATGGTTGCTTTTCTTGCCTGACACACAGGTATACTTTTCCCTGTATCCCATTTATGGCTTATTGTCACCCTGTGACCCTGCTCATGCCTCCAGGAACATTTGCCTCCTCCAATGTCTTCAGATTGGAGCAGAAACTTGTGTCACTCCACCTGACATGGTGGTACCTATTTCTGCCCTGCTGTTCCTCATGCAAGGAGCATTTATGGATGTAGGGGATGTCTCTCCTGTCAAAGCTTCAGCTGGGGGGAAGGATGGAGGCTGTAGAACTATACCATGAGAGAGAGAGCTTTTCTTCCTCATGGATGCCATGAAATCCAGAATATGAGATGGACAAGGAAACCTACATTCTCGAATGATGGTTTTTTGTAATCTGAATTCAAAAGACCTGATCATGAACTCCCCTGTTTCCTACACTTGATGATGGCAAAGTGTAAAGGGTGGAGCCTGGGGAGGTGTGTTAGGGGGGCTCCACCCATGAGTAACCTGCTGCAATCCAGATCCAGCCTCTGCTGGTCAGCTGAGCTATGGATGAGGTATATGTGTGTGGGCTCTGAATACGGGGCTGGTGGTGTCATTCCAGCTCCTTTCAGAACTGGTGTCTGCCTCTTGAAAGAGGAAATATACATGGCTGGCATTAACTGAGCTTCCATGGGGAAGTTTCATGTTAGAAAGTGCCCAGGCACAGAGAAACTACAAGAGACCAAACCTTGGTGGGTGAATATACTGCAGTTAATGTCCCGGCTGTCTGTGGGGATATACTTTACTCTCCAAGAGCATGAATAAATCTTGTTGACGAGCTTTTTAATGTGTTCTGCAGCTACGTGGTGAAAAGGAAGGTTGTTGCTGACATGGATAAGGAGGTGGCTGGATAGGTGGGCATCCAACACTGAAAGGCAACTGTTTCTCTCTAGAGGTACTACATGCCTGGAGGAGAGCTGGCAAGGACTGAATAGTTTGGTTTATATATGCCCACTTGAAACCACCTGTGATTGTCAGTGTGGTGAAATGACTAATAATATCATTCAGATAAAAAGAAACTTAGTTTTCTTTTTAATTATTGGATGAAAATATGAAAAACAGTCTTCTAGTATACACATAGGTATGAGTTTGCAAAACTGGTGCAATGAGTGCAGAAAGTTACCAGAACATATCTGTTCATTTGAAGAATCTTTAAGTATGACTGTGTAGAGCTGCTATCCTGGATGGACCACTCAGACCTAGATCATAGCTTGTCTCTAGCCCTGACTCCTGGATGGACCTGAGACCCATGATACAGCCCTGTTTCCAGCGGTATCTCCCTTTCTGGTCCCTGAACCTGGCTCATTCCCTCTATGTATCAGAGGGTCTTTTGGAACAGCTGCTGGCTCCACCTGTCTGGACCAGAGCCTGTGGGATGGTACCCTGTTGATGAGGGCAAGGTCTGTGCCAGGGTCAGCAGCAGCTCCTGGCTTGGCTCACTTCAGTGAGGAGCAGGCACTTGCTGCTCCATGATAGTCTTCTTGCATAACTTCATCCTCAAGCATTTTGCAATTGAGGCACTTCCTAAGCCAAAGAGTGTCATAGTATTCATCAACCCATTAGCTGATTGCCCTCTGTGAACCTATCCTGCCTCACCATGTAACATATGGTTAACATATGGCCAAACTGTAGACCACAAACTGATCCTCAGCAGGTCTGAGCATAAAAGTCTGGCAAAGAGTCATAAACATCCTAAAGGAAAAATTACTAGCAAGACTTAAATATAGGTTTTTCTATTAACTGCCTTTATAATAAATGTCATCACTTATTGACTTTCCCCTGTGAATAAGCAAATAGCATATTCACTGGTAAATGAAACAAACTCAGGAACAATTAGTATGTGGAGGGTCTTTCAGCAGCTCAAACCTATCACATTTTCTTTCCTGATCCTATGTAATATAAAGCAGGATATAAAGTCTATAACCGAATTTTGTGAGCTATCAGAAGATCAAACATTTCTCACTGAGACATGTCCTAGTGTGAAGCCAGAAGTACATCTCTGTATATAGTGTACCTTTATTTGATACAGGAAATATTCCAACTTCATCTACAGTGCTTCAAGTAAGAGAAGCACAAATGTAGGGGTACATAATTTTATTGGAGCTTTTTTTTATGGGAGAGAGGCATCTACTTAGGAGCTGGGGGTCTGAGGCATATGTACTGTGTAGGAAATGTGTGCTTTCTCTGGCACTACACACCCCTTCTGTCATATCCACCTCCATTCATTTTTTTTTTGTCTCTGATGATACTGTCACTTCATTGTATTGTGTTGAAGTGGAAGTAGCACAAGATGACTAATTTACAGATCATGTAAATGAAATCAAATATACCAGCGAACAAGAAGTTAGTCATCATCATACACTGTGAAACTGTTTTTCTCTGTTGGTGTGTGGGCTGGTTTAAAACCCAGCAGGAAAATTAAACCCACTCAACCCTTTTCCCCATCCTGTTTCAGCAGTGGGGAAAACACTAGGAGACATTTTAAGATGACATCACAATTTACTGAAAAATCACAATAACTACAACAGTATTGATAAAAGAGTGTACTCAGCTGGGCTATGCTTTGTGCCACCCCTGCTCTCTCCCTTTTCTTTTTCTTGGAGCAACATCTCAGGCTTTCTGGTGTTGTCTTTTAACACCAAACCAGAAAACTTGTTACTCAGAGGAACAGGAAAGGGACCACTAGTGGCAGAGAGGGGCCAGCTCTGCCAGGCTGAACCTGAAACCTGCACATCCTCTCCCATGAGCTCAGTGAAAGATGATGATCCTTCAATTTCTGGCCCTGGCTTCCTGCTGCTGAAACCATGCTCCTGCCATGATGTGAATGGTATGGAATGAAATGCTGATAGACACTCCACCCCTTTACTCTATAACTGTGACAGTGTAGTAAGAGTTTTACTGCTCTGAAGAGTTATGTACTTACTGATATGACTCATTAATAAATTTTTGTTACTCAATAAACAGAAAAATATGCCTTATTTTTTATGTTTCTGCCATCCTTGGCATGTTCTAAATCATGCCCAAGATTTTGGAAAAGTTTTGGAAAATGATGATTCCCTTCACAGTAAGAATTCTCTTTTTGCCCCTCTGAATTTCTTATTTGCCTCACTTGAATGACGTTCGTTTCACGCAGATATGGTCTGTCCTTCACATGGTATAAATCTCCATTATTGGAGACGGTATATCCACATGGTGATAATCTCCATTATTATCCATGGTATATCCAATAAGGAGGGGTCTAAAAAATTCCATTGCGTGAGATACTGCAGAAGACACCATGAGACATGAAGAATGTGGTTTTATTGGAATGCTGGAGTTGGGATTGTACCTGGGAAGTATATTCTTAAACCTTAAACAGTCATTATCATCCTTTCTTGCTAAACCATCCTGCCTCTCAACATGTTTTTCCTTCTCAATTCCATTTCACCTGAGAGATGTGAGACTTGCTTGTCCTCTGATTAACTAGATTCCAATCATCATTGGTGTAGTCACCTCTCATCACTTAACATAGGAGTAGAGAGGAAGGTGCTATCTCTTCACTGTGAATTTTACTATGGAAAAAGAATCCCATTTCCTAGAATTTTAATTTTATATAAATTCTAGCTGAATCAGGAAACTGAAAGATCTGTTGAGCAATTGTCCTTCCTGAAATACAAAAAATAGTTTTCAATCAAACCAGCTTCTTAGATCCAGAAGGAAAGGGGGAGAATTTATTCCTACCTTCCCAAAGATACAAAGTAGTAAAGTAAGTCCCTTTTCTCTAAAGTAACAAGAAAAAGAAAGTTTTTTGCAGATGTCTTCTTTAGGCAGGGAAGGAAAAGCACTGAGGGAAGGCAATCCCAATGGCTATAAAGAAATTAATATAATGCAGATTATAGCTTGTTCTAGCAATTTAGGTACAGAAACTTTTTTTCCTGAATTTCCTTTTCATGATTCAGGAAGAAAAGGAAGTGTCATTCTTGAAGTGAGTTACTATGTTCCAGTAGTTTGGTTTTTGAAAAATGGGGATTTCGGGCAGTGCCCAGGAATCATTCATTAATGAAATCTGAAGGAAGAGAAATTAGAAGTGTCAGAGGTTTCCTTAATAGGAAAATTCTCTCTGAAATGTAAAAGTGATTGGCCAAAATAGGCTTGCAGAGGCAGGAACTATAATCCATTACTGTCTCTTAATACAAAACAATTATTTTGGAATTAGCAAAATTCAGCAGCAGTTTACTCATGCAGAAACCCCACTCATATATCCATGAAAATCAAGATGCAAAATGCCATATAGTGTCTGTTTGGCAGAGATGGATAGAGAGAGGTAGAGAGAGAGAGAGAGAGAGAGGGAGGAAGAGTTATTGACAGTTTAGAATTCGATTTGTTAATTTTCGAAGAGGGCAAGACTGGGTCTTGTGTGTTTAAGTGGTGAGTAAAGGGCCTGTAGTGTGAGTACAACAGCTTGCTCTGACAGTGCCCTGCATCTGTCACTTGAGAAAAGAGGAAAAAGAGTCCCTCTAGTGTACCAAGGCTGTAAGAAGCAGGAGTGTCTCAATTCACTAAATTTGCTGCAAGTTCTACTATGGCATGTGAACAAGTGCCTAAAGATTTTTTAGTAAACTCTGGGCTCTCTTGATCACAAGGCTTCTAGTTAATGAAGGAACAAACCATAAACAATCATAAATAATGACCACTAAAAAAAAGGACCATTTGTTTTAACACATTTTAGCTATGAAGTAATTGGGTTTTGCATTGCTGTGTAATTCTAAATACTAGTTTTTGCCACCCAGGAAACATACAGTCTCCTGAAAGACAGGAGAGAAATTATTTTATACAGTAATACTCTTTTTACAAGTTCTTAGCTGTGTATCTGTAAGGTAAAATCAGGCACACTGTTCTATTCAAAAGTACTTTTTGTTTTTAAATTGTTTCAATTAAACAGGGAAAGTCTGCTGCACTTAAATGTATTCATTGTTACACTTTTGCCTGGCTGCCAGAAATACAGTGTGCAACTCAAAACACAGGCTTTGTAGCACTTTGAATTTTCACTGTCAAAGATTAAGTCATAAATCCTCCTCCCAACCTCCTCGTGTGTAAGCCCTCTCTCAATGATTTCCGGTCCCGCAATGCAAACCTGGCCCCTTGTGACAGGTGCTGAAGGGGCATGCATGTAGGAAGGCATAGCTGCCTTAGATAGCTGGACTCCATAACTATTTTCCTCTCAAGTATGCTGAAGGAGAGCCATGGATAAAAAGTTTCTAAGGAGACCAGTAAGTCTCTGTTGGAGATACAGCACAGCTGGTTTGTCAATAGTATTTGTCATTCTGTCTTTCAATAATTTTCCTCAAGATGCTCATGCAAACCTGGCGAGGCAAGTTCCCCTTTGCACCCTGCACTCCATCTGAGACTATCCTCTGGTAGATTAGGCATTATCTTGCTCCCTCACCTTTTTGACTGCTGACAGGAGAGCTAAATCACCTTTCCAGCAGCAAAAGGAAAGTGTATGTTTTCAGGGGAGGGAGTAGGGGGACAGGGAAATGTTAGGGAGATAATTCCTCAGAGTAAGTAAAAAGACAAAATGGGACCAACACCTTTTAGGAGATGGCCAGTGGAAGGCCTGAAAGATGAGAAGAAAAGATGAAACAATGCTCAGGGACCAGTTGTGCAGCCCCTACAGACAAAATTAGGTAGATTTGGTGGAGAGAAAATGTCTCCAGCTCCTCAGAGGTAAGGGCAGCTCCAGCAGTAGAGGAGGAGGCTCTTGCAGCTGTTCAGATTGACAATGGTGCTGTAATTTATGCAAAGGCATTAGCTGCAGGGATGTTTTAAATTTTAGATAGTAGATTGGCATCTCCTGGAAGTGCACGTTAATTATGGTAAAAAGAGAGGTAGTATATATATCTCACTTTGGGAGAAGGGAGCTCTTGCAGCTCTGCTGGTGCTGTGTGCAAGCCACTCATTGGTTGATTTGTTGGTGTGTAAGGATGCAGCAGACTTGTGTGCATGCAACGCTGTGCTTATTTGTGTTCTGCAACAAACATCTGTGTCAGTGTCTCTGCTGATAAAACCCACAGAGTGCTAATTGCCAGGTTTAGTTACTTAAATGAGTTAAAGGAATTTGAAAGGTGTTTGTCCATACCGACTGCAGAAAGGCATCTGAAGAAAAACTATAAAATAGACATTCTTAACTTTCCTTTCAAATTCATGTGTTTATTATTTGATTTTAGTGCGTCTATTTTCCTGGAGACTGCTGACACAATCTCCCCTACTCAGTCGTCCACTTACCAGTTGTATTTTGAATTGCTTGCAATGATATAGATGTTGATTATGGCCTTCACAATACTGCCTGGTTTTTCCATCGAGTTGTCCTGGAGGAAGAGACCGCAGCAAATTCTCAGCTGACCAGAAGGCAGCCCAAAGTACTAGTTCAGTGTATTTTCTTTCATGAGTAAGGAGATAAGATTTCAGCCCAAATGGTGCATTTTAATTATGTTTATAAATGAAATGCATTACAGATGTTGGAAACAACGTTTCAAATACTCCTTCCTCCTCCCAGAGGCAATGTTTCATTGTTAGTATTGTATATTTATCTAAAAAGGCTTGATCTTAAAAATTTTTTATCCTAAAATATTTTGTTGTTCTAGTAAACACTTCTGAGTCCCAATGCATCTACATGTTAATTGTACTTATTTCTAACTTTTAAAATATATCAAACTTCCCTTTCTTAAGATTTTTCTTAACTTAAAAAAAATAATTTTATTACAAAAACTCAAAGAATGCAAAGTAATCTGGATATTCCCTGCCTACTCACTCCCTCAATATATATTTAATTTGTTCTATACTTGCATGCACATCCAGAAGTATATACACACATACACACATACATGTGCTCCATCACATTCGGAATACTTCTGGATGTTGAATCTTGAAATTATATAGTAGGAAATATTAGACTGGCAAGTGCCTATAATTAAAATATTGTTGATGAATTCACACATTTCTTTGACCATAAAAGCTAAGATCATTATTTTTATTGCCTTTTAAAATGAAATAATAATGTCAAAATATTGCCAGAAACTTACTGAAATGAAAAGGATGCATTAGGTTGAGCATAGAGACTAGACTGCTTTTTTTTTTTTTTTTCTGCATTTTTGCTTCTGACATCCTTTGGAAAGTGTGTTGTCTGGATTAGTAACTGAAATGCAATTTGAGAAGGACAGAAAGATGTACTAATATTTATATGAAGCTATAATACAGCAAAAAGTATATATGGGCTGTTATTCTACTATACTACCAGAGAACTGTATTGATCTTCAAAGGGTTAAAGTGATACAAGTTTACATTAATGTCACCCTTCAGCAATCACTGGCCAGTAATGTATCAGCAATCAATGCTGCAGCATGTCATTCAGGACACTCAGTTTTTGGAGACAAGTGGCTGATGTATTTTGACAAGAATAAAAAACAGTCTTGGAAATTCTTGCAAATCTTAACTCAGAGAGGGATATATATGAAACAAACTGCTTCCATTCAAAAAAAAAAAAAGATAGTGTTTGCCTTCCTAAGTAACAACATTTTATGTCAGTTCAGTGGAGCAGTGAATGAACCAAAACTCCGCTAACCTTCAAAATGGAGAGGATTCTGCAAGTAGGATTTACATAGTCTGAATATTTAATATTTTGAGTGCTCATCACTGCTCACATAAACTAATACTTAAATATATATTTCCAGTAAAGAAAACATTTGATTTCTAGTGGAGTAAAGCAGTGAGATGTTTTGACTTGTGAGTGCAGACACACATTTCTCAGCCCCTGCTTCTTTTTTTCCTGTTAGCAATTTTTTTCTATTGAGTTCTCGTAATCTCTGCAAATCCAGAGAAGGTAACACAAGCCATTTCACTTTGACACAAAAGAAAACTTAGAGAAAAAAATAATCAAGAACTCAAAAAGCCATAAAATAGAAGTATAAAGGGGGGCAACAAAAATAGAGGCTGCAAGAGGACACAAGGGGTTAAAGTTCTGACCACTGTCTGCATATATAAAATCATATCACCTTATCTAAAAAGTTTAGGCTCTAAAGAAAACACTCAGTTTAAAATACCTTTTAGGTATATTAAATCTTTAAGCTGAAGATTACAGCGTTTTCTCTTTGGTGAGTAGCTGTTTGTCTCACTTTATTTACTTGGTATTGGGTATTTGTCAATGTCATTTCATATCTGCAGAAAACTCATACGTTCTCTGGAAGTATGTATGTGTGTGAGTGTGCTGAAGGTCACATGACTATTTCATCCTATTTGGTGGAGCAGCTTGACTTTTTTCCCTTGCTTTTGGTGATGGTTGTGAGTGCAGAAGTTGATTGACAGATGCATGCCAGAAACCCCCATTCTCCTTTTCAAAGACTACATATGATGGATTGCGATCTTTCAGCTCAGCAGGACACAGGGACCATGCAAGCTGTAATTGGTCAGGTATGGAGTCAGCCATTTCTCAACTCCCCTTTTATTTTTTTTTTTTTTCACAAGGGTCTAACCATATGATTCACATAATTCATATTTACAGTACCATCTTTCTATCTGTATCTTCAGCTACCAGCGAGTGTAGTACTGAAAGTGAGAAAGGCAAAAGAAACACAATAATCTGGCCAGGGAATCACTAGAAAAACCTAAATTACTATCCTTTTCTTCTAATAAACCCCATTTATAATTCAGTCTGAGCTTTAGCAAATCAATGTATTTATTAATTTGCTGTTTTATTTTGTTTAAATATGCTGAAGTAGAACTGAGTGAAAGTGTTATGTTTGCTGGGGAGTTGCTATCTATTTGTAATGCTATTCATTATTTTTATACTGACTATATTCTTGCACTAGATGCTGTGGCTTTTATTTTTTATTTTTATTTTTTTTCTTATACTCCTAATTCAGATAATGTGTGATTGAGCTTGGTAAATGTAGTAGTCTTTGCTGCTGCAGAGGGGCAGCCTGCAAATTAAACACTGCCACAATCTGAAAGGTCCAGGTGGTCTGCTCGTGCTTCCTAATGCAATCCAGCACAACAGCTTTAATAAACAGCTCTATTTAGTTCTCCCTCCCTGTATCCAGGGAAGTGAACTGGTCTGGGGCTGCTGTGATGAAATGCCAGAAGAATATCTCTCAAAGGCCTCACGAGCTGATTTTTAGAGCTTTTCCGTTTTGTCGTCTTTGTCTTCCAAATGGGTCAGTGAGTCCTTCTCTTTCTGTTTTGTGATTTCTGATAAGTCTGTAGTTTTTATATGTGTGATTTAACCATGCTGTTTTGAGCTTTAGCCAGAAGAGAGAAGAATCATTGTCTTTTCATTTGCTTCAAATAATAACCTGAACTGGGGAAAGAAATTATTTTGTTCTGATGAACAGGGAGGGCTGTTTTCCTGTGAAAGCAGTCAGAGTCAGATGAGGATGCCTGTTTTTCTTTTTCTAACAAAATTTTAAGTGCTCAACACTTTCTCATTAACTGTTGACTTTTAAATCAGTCTCTGGTAAAGGGTATTTTTTGAACTCTCAAAAGTTTGTGATTTTTTGCATATGTTTCCAGTACAGTGAACGCATGCTGCTGAGCTGATGGCATAGTATTTGTTTTCTATATGTTGATATGATGGTAGAAAAATACGCATTCTACACACTGTTTTCAACTAAATTATGGCAAAGCACTGAAGTCCCTCAAAGCACATGGATTATTAATACCATCGTACATAGTAATGCATTTCTGGGCAGAAAATGTCAAATATGTAATACCATGTTTACCACAAATTTTTATTGCTTTAAATATTTTAAAAATAGAAGATACATTTTTTTATGAAAAATTCTCCAAACATTAACAGCTTTCTATTAGGCTGGCTTATACCTAAAAAGTGGGGCATGCTTGCCAGTACTACATTGTGCAAAAAGATGTATTTTAGACTGTGTTAATTACCTTTTTGTTTTACTTGTTCAATCTTACAGAAATATATTTAATGATTCTAAGGCAGATACAATGGCAAGGTTTTGAGAAAATACACCGGACAGAAAATGTACCCTGAAATCTTTATTAATCTAAAAGCTTGTAATATCTCTTTAATGTAACTTTTGTTTTTACATGTAAGAAAGTGTAAGTTAGCTATTTTATGTTTAAGGCTTGCCAACTCTCATAAAGTGGTTTTGAGGCTGGAAATGGTAGAAGGATTTTTTTCCTGTGTATAACATTCCATATTTCTTGAATTAAAAAGAGTTCAGTGAATTTCTAGAAAAATGTTTATATCATGTATTAGTGTATTTAATTTCCTAAAATTAATAGCAGGAGCATGTAATTAAAAGAGAAATAAATTTAGGTACTTTAGGTGACTAACTTCTGTGGGTTTTCTGTGTTAGACTTCATAGATGTTATTTTTCTGAAAATTACTGTCTTAGGTGCTGCAAATATTTTTTTCAGATCAGTATGTGTGCATATTTTCATTTCATATATGTAAGCGTGCACATCAAAATGTGTTCATAAATCCACAAAATTTTCAATTATGTTTTTGTTTTGATTAGTTGTCCAGTGTTTTTTGTTATTAGCTATGTGTTAAGATAGAATAAAAAGTTTAAAAATACTTTTTTTCTGATAGTTATGCATGTTCTGGTTGTATAATAAAAGAGTTAGTTAAAATGTGGAAATCTCAGGGCAATCAGTATAATTACCATACTTTGCTGAAAATAGACATAGACTATCTGTATGAATTTTAAGAGAAAATAGCTATCAAAAGGCAAGCCCTATGGCAGAAAATCTTTCCACATTGTAAGTCTCTATTTTGTATTGATAAATAGTTAAGGTTTGTGTATTCAGTAGTTGCGTATTTTTAGAAGAGTGATTTATTTCCTGACGCTATTAGAAAAAGTTCTTAAAAGTCTTTGTTAACTTTCAAACCTCTAAACCCAAAAAATTGCATAAATGTTTATAATTTGACCTTTTATGTCAGCATTGTGTTTTTTTCCAGCTATGAGTATGAATTTTTTTGTCTAATCCTGCAGATGTAGCTCTAAATTCAGTCTTGTTTAGTGCTAATGGGATGTGAACTTGCCTAATTAAAAATCCAAACTGTACATGTACAGCTGATGCAATGGAAATCAGACACTAGGAGGTTTTTGTAGTTCAAGCATTAGTTTGTGTATTGCACAAATGGAATAGCAGGAGCATACTGATTTAAAGGCTTTTTCAACACCAAGTACTTGTTCGTCATTAAATTAATTTTTGGGCTTTTAAAAAAAAAAAGTAAATCTGGATTTCATCTATCTTTAGCCACCAGTCCACAGTGGTTCCCACTGGTGATCGCAATGGTGAGCAGAGTGCTACAGTCCTGACCATTACCCAGCGCTGGGTTTAGTGGGTCCAGGGCGCAGAATTGCTTGTGAACCTTCCCTCTGGATTTTTCCTCCCCCAGGCAAGCAATAAAACAGCCAAGTGCTCTGAAGAACAATCTCCTTACCTTGTGTGTCAAGATCAAGAAGCTAATTGCTCATTGTGATTTTGATTCATAACTGGAGTATTTGGCATGAAACCCTGATCCCTCCCAGCAATAGTCTGTAGCATCCTTCCTTGCATGCCAAACCGAAATATCCATTATTTTTTCAATTGTGTTTTGCTCTTATAGAAACTATTAGCTGGCTTTTTATGCCATATTCCCTATATATCCTGAGCCCATCTGAATGAACAGGTAATTACATGTGTCATCTAATTATTCCAATGATACTGTAATTTGTCTGCCTTGTGTGCTTTCTAAAACCTCTACTATACCTCTTTCTTATTCTTTTTTCTCTCCATTTTTTTTCCCTTCAGACCTGAGCTTGTGAGTGACAGGTTAGTTCATCAGCATTACAGCCCTCCTGTTTTTGTCTCATCTCATGCAGACAGGTCACTGTGTCCAATCACCCTGCTGGCTCTGCTGTCCCCAGGGGAGCCCAGGCCAGCCTGCCATCTTGATCCACCAGCCTGAGGGCCCAGGCTGGCTGCACATTTCTGTGTTCACTGGTTCTTGCAAATATAGTGAAGTGGGAACAGGGAGGGGAGCAGCTTAAATTAGATCTCTGTATATTGAAAGGAAGAAAATTAGGTAACATTCTTCTTCAAATAAGCCTGTGTTTGCAGTTATTATTGCTATGTTTGAGTTCTCTTTCTACAAGTTTAACATGTTTATTTCTGTATTTCAATGGTATCCTCTATATGATCTCACCCTGTAGTAAAAACTATTTATTCAAGGGTAAACATTCTCCTTTCCCACTGAGGGTCCTCTGAAGCCCAGTTTATGAATCTGATACATTCCTGCAACCAGTGTGGGTCTTTCTGTTCTATTTCAGTTTACTGACATTTTTAAATTTTTTTGTGTGTTCTTCCTCATGGTTAACAACAATAGAACATGTTTCAGAGAAACCATTCCTTCTGTAACTTTTGGTCTTTTTAGAATTTTAATCTGTTATCAGTGTTGTTTTTATAATGCAGAATAATATATATCCAAGAGTTTAGTTTTTACCAAATAAAGATCAGATCTAGAATGTTATTTTGTCTTGATCAATCTCTACATGATTTTTCTCGTGGCAGTAGACAAGCTCTTTTACTCTTGGAATATCTGTTTCTAGCTCTAATGAAGAATTGTGTATAACATATATAAGCAGAAAATAACCATATTACATGTAAATTTAGAACCCACTTTTATAAGATAGCAAGGAATTGTGCCCTTTTTGTCTGCAGTTTGGGATGAATCCTGTTCTTTCAAATAAGAATTAGACCCATCACTGTAAGAATGACTGCTTGCATAGGTAGGGCCAGACTATTTGTCCCCTTGGCTCACTGTATATCCATAACAAACGTTGTAGTCCTTTACAGTCACCAGCAGTGCTTTTCTGCAGTTCAAGAACTGTGAGGGAGAACTTATGGACAGGTACACATTGACTGTTTTTTTCAATAGTAGAGAGACAATGTAAACAGTAAGAAATATGTTTGAAAAACTTCAAAACCATACTTTTTAATATTTATGAACAAGCTGGTACTGTGATAATGAAGCATTCCATCTTTGCAGAAACCCACTGTTGTATACATTCTCTAGAACACCGTGTCCCTAAGAATTATTATTGTAAGGAGATGCAGGAATGTGACTGTAATATTTTACAGTATAAATATTTGTTGTAGAGGAGTTTGGATCTTGTTAATTTAATATATGTAAATTCTTTGGTCCTAGGCCTGGATTCCAGCAAAAGAATGCGTTTTCCTATTGACTTCTGTTTTTACAGCAGGAAAGATGAATTTTTATAATTTTGATTCATACTTGAAAAGTTTTTTATTCTTTTCACACCAAAATTTTATTTTAATTGAAATCAGCTTTCCAAAAACGTCTTTAGTATTTTTTTCTTATTGATTTTCTTTATTCTTTTCTGTTCTATACTACTGTGCTGTCTCATCTGTGGGTCAGGCCAGCCAATTAAGAAGAAAAATTTTAAAAAGCTGAGATTTGTACTCTGTGTATATTCACTATATTCTAATTGTAAGAGAGAAATGAAGTACATCAGATGACCTTTAAATTGCTGGACAAGTGACACTCTTCCAGTGATGTAGATTATTATCTTTTGGAATGCATTTACATTCAAGTACCTCTGTTATGTTTCCTAGATTCTAGACTGATAAACTAAATATCAGTCTGGCCCATTTTTGTGTGTACAGTGCATAGAAGTGACTGCTGAGCCTCTTATCTTACAGTGACCTGTAGCTTTAACAAGACTTTTATTTTTCTTCTCTGATCTTAACTACAACTCAAATGGAAGAAAATAAAAGGACAATCAAAGAGAAATTGTATACAGCACTTTCAACATTAGATGAAGATATGGCAAAATATTCTTTTTTTCCTGTGATTTACATCATTCAGCAACATTAGTAATGTAGTTTTTTATTCTGAAATTCTAAAAATGGAAGATTCTCAGACCACATAATTTTGAATATGTGCATATTTATCTCTCATTGAACTTAACTAGATTTAAACATGTACTTAAAAGTTGGTCAGCAAATCACGTTAGCCCATAAGAAGTCTGTAATTGCTAAATCTTCAAGTGCACAGAATGATACTGAATTCAATGGGACTCCTCACATGTATAGCAATTGGCAGGATCTGGTCCAACAAGCCTATTATGTTACTGCTACTACTTACAAATATAAAAACGTCTGGCTTAAACGCTAACTAAATAATTGTTATGGAAACTGTTTTACAATTAGAACTGGCTATTAGGAATAAAGATAGTAACTCAAGGGTCTTGAACACTTTTTGAGGATATCAGGGCTATAGGTAAACGGACCATCACTTCAGGGGTTTTGTTTTGATGTTGGTTTCGAAACCTCTGTGATGTGTAGTACTTTCTCTTCAAAAGAGAAATATTAGTTGATGTTTGCTGCTGATTCTCTGTTGACTGGTAGTGCCATTCTACAGTAGTGCTTTATCTAACTGTTAGATCAAAAGAAAATTTTGAAGATCAAGGGACTTTTCTAAATTTCTAGCTATTCTTAAAAGAGATAGTGGGAGAAAACGTAATAAAAAAAGTTGGGGAGAGAAAGAGGGGATGGAAAAATCTTTATTCTAAACAATTCTTACATGGAAAATTATATAAATTAGTTTTTCTTAGGCCATTTATAATAGATTTTGTAGTTACTGATAAGCCTGTTTTTTCTATCTGTATTTGTACATGCCATACTATATACAGCAAAACTGTCTCTGACAAACTTTTACTCACATAAGTAATAGCAATTGATACTGTTTAATGACTTAAAGTTGAAGAAATTATTTTCAGAGATGGGGGCCTCATAAATGCATTGTATTCTCTGCTGTAGATGTGCATGTGTCCCATGTCCTTTGCACATATGAATGAGGATTTACAGGCTCTTGTCAAAACCCATAGGTCTTGTCTTGGTGGGATTTCCTGTGCCATCTTACTGTAAAAGAAATCCAATAATTTGAGAAGTAGTGCTACAAAAATCACACTTGAGAGAGTAATTTTTACCCTGTGATATTTCCAGTAAGTGTTATCTAAACTACTTACTAAATATGTCCTATTCCCAAAGGTGACTCATTCCAGGATGAGATTCTGAATCCACAAATGGGGAAGGGCATTGTAAAGGGAAATAGGACCTTAAGTAAAAGAAAAATAAAGGTATAATGGAACTTAGTGTTATTTCAGTCATTGATTCCATGATGAAACTTTAATTTTATAAGTTGCTAGCATTTTTAGGGATCTTGGACTCATGTGCATTTGGAAAACACAATCCAGCTATGGAATGGCACTTCCAAAAAGGAAATATTACAGGGACAACAGTGAAAGACTAAAGTAATTTTTAGCTACCCCCTGCTATGGAAACAAGTTTCAAGAAACAGAAAATAACAAAGCATGAGTTATTTGCAGGCAAATTAGTGTAAGTCATGTTTAATAATATTAACAACTGCCGTTATACATTATGTGATACTTCTTTATCAGAATATCGTACTTTTCACTAAACTTTTGCATGTCTAACTGCTTTTTCACTTACAAATCTAATTTATGGAGCTCTAACATGGTTTTTACTTGAGCTTTTGTTATGTTTCAAGTGCAATGAAGTTTTACCCCATAAAAAGCTGATGGCTTTAGCCTATTCTTGGAAGACATCCTTTTTCTGGGGAAAATAAATAGCTAAATATAGATTTGCAGCACAGGCTAAGACTGAAACAATAATATCAATTACTAAAATGTTTCATATCGTTGTTTCAAGCTTATGAATTAAAATCACATTGCCGCCCATCAGTGGCAAACTAGCATCAGCGTTCATTTTTCATAGTGTATCACATTAAAGGCTGCTAAAGATGCATATAATTCTGATAATGGTTAAGTCTGATATTTCCAAGACACTGTTATCTATAACCTTTGCTACTAGAACCAGATGCTGCCAAGTGCTGAATGCATCCAGAGTCCTGGAATTCCCCCTGGCTTTGTTAGCAGGATACTGTTCCAATGAAATAAAACAATCTGGAATAAAGAAGTATTACGCTTCTATAGGAAACCAACAGTTATTGCAAGATTGCTGGCCATTTCTTACCTTTTCTTTGCTGTGCCCATCCTTCTCTGTGTACAAAATGTGCTTTACATTTTTCAAATGGATTATACAAAGCAGAAATTATATTTAATTTCTATAATTCTCATTTTTTGGAAGAAAGGTTGAAAGTTGTGGCAAACATAAAAGTGGCTTCTAATTTGGAACAATAAAGCAGAAAATATTAAACTCATTTTGCTTAGTGTCAGTCATGATGATTTATCATTATAGTCAGGGCAAACTTCGATCTTGGAGCAGAAACAATTTTGTCCATTAAGAGGGAAAAAGCAAACTCCAAAACCCCAGAATGTTCCAGTTTGATTCTTATGTCCTTAGGGCTGCAATATTGAATTCAGAATTGGGGAAGCTTAATCTTGCAGCCAGATTTGACAAGATGCTGGTTGAGCAGTAAGCAGAAGTGATGGTTTGGGTGTTGTAATTTCCTGCCCATGGTGGGAAATAAAGATATCAAGATTTTTCCAGAAGTCTGTGTGCAGTATTCACCACCTGCTCCAGCTTGTCATCAAAGTAGGCAAAAAACTTTTTGTGTGCAAGTTTCTGAGCAACACTTACAATTTCAAAGCCTGAGATATGACAAACTTGGAGTGCTCTAAAACAGCATGTGAAAAGTTCACAACAGCTCTGAACACAGCTGTTTGTTTGTTTTGATGTTATTGCTTATTTAAAGGGTGATCATGGAACCATTTGAGTACATCCATAAGTATCCCCACAAGTTATTGGGAAAGCTCACATGAACAGCTCATTGTGCATTAGTCAATGCGATGCTGAAGGCTTGTATCTCCTCTGGTTGCAAGAGGGTATAGACGTGTACTGCTGGGAAAAAATAAGCCAGTTCTCCATCTCTACTCAGTTAATCTTGGAGAACAGAAATCTGTGTGTGTATGTATGTTAATGTGTATTGGGGTGTGTAGCCAAAACCTGTAGGCTGAAACTTAAAAGGACAGGTGTTTAGAAAATAAGATCTTGATTTTGAAAACAAAAGAAGCTGAAGATTGGAGTTTCTTCCCCTAAATATGTAGTTTTCTGTCTGTTTTTCAAGTTCATGCTGGATTTTAGGAAGAAGAGAAATTTAAGGTTGCCCCCTAATTAGGGTTTTAGAGTGACTCTGTAATTAATTTTAACCCAAGAGGTGCTGTGGATATTCAGCAAACCTTTGTTCTACTCTGCTCATGTCCTTATGCTTGACTCATCACTGTAGTTATTAGATCCCAAAGATTACATTCTTTGATCTAGTGCTTTCTAAATCCTTAAACCATAGTTTATTTATTTAAAAGGTTATATCTAGCATTGGATTGGATTGTAAAGTACCCTTTGACTCTCATGAAGGACACAGAAGAAACAGATGCTTCTGAGGGCGTATTTCCTTCTGACCATGAAGTATGACTGCGTTTTATTGAATTAAGAACTGCACAAAGATCTGTGCTTTTAATCGGGCTAGTGTGTTGAGAATTCTTTTACCTCTATTGTATCATGATGCCATTCATTTCTGATACAACATACATTAAGGTATATAGGTGAATTTCAGTTACACTTTTAATTAAAAAGCTACAAATTAGCCTCATATTTCCCTAAGAGTATAAATAAAAGCACACTGAACCTCTAACAGATGTTTAACATGAGCATGTTCAGGATGGGTTCTTGGGGGGGGGGTCTCCTTCTATCTGATGTTTACCAGAATTCATCAGAAGTAAATGTGTGGAGCTAAACAGAGTTACATTTAGAGAAACAGGATCTCCAACAGCCTTTAAGGTTGTTCTGTCAAATTCAGAAGCCCTTTCTTGAGCAATTTTACCAGTGTATACAGTACAGTTACAGTCTACAGTGTTTGAATAATTAGTAATTCCTAAGATAACCAGAAAGAAGGCACAGAAGGGAAAAGAACACTAAAATTAAACCCAGTGTGCTCCATCCTGACTTATATTAATTATACTCTCTCCAAACAGATATCTTTTTTTCCCAATCAGTCCTGCAAGGCAAACTGTAAAAAATTGTTATGTATTTTTCCTTAATGGAAAAACAAGACTGAAATTGGCATCTGAAATGAAAAATTTCACTAAAAAATTGTGGTTATTTTTTCATTCCTATAATGATTGTGTTTGGTTATTTATCCTTTTTGAGAAGTTCAATCACTGGAGATAGCAGCCTAATGCTACTTTATACTGGGTTCTCTTTATACCATCTGGAAGTACAAACAGCTGTAAAGTGGATTGTAAGAGTAATTTTTTTATGCATACTTTAAAGTTCTTTTATATTTCCATGAATGGTAGAAGCCCACCTTGATATAAATAGGGATAGAGTCTAAATAAATGGACTAGAATTTCCATCTTTTTCAGATGGAAATGAAAAAGGGATAGACAGAAATCAACCTGGGGGAAAAGAGAAAGCCTTATTTACTTCCAAACAGATATCCATGAACAGACAAGGTGAAAGGTCCAAATCCTGTTTTATTGGCCTCCATCTATATCTTTGCTGGCAGTGATGAAAACATGAAAGGGAGGAAAGAGAGTGCTACTCAAACCATAGTATTCAGAGCTGCTGTCTCTATCAATTTGGTTTTAAAATGAGTATGCTTAAAACAAAAAGCTTAATCTAGTTCTCTCATTTATTTATTTATTTATTTTTACCCTGTTGGCTGCAGTGTTGCTTGCTGTGACTTTTGACAAAGATATATCTTTCCAGAGTGTTATTCAATTAGTAAACCTGGATTAGTGAAAAAGAAAACAAATTAAATCATAGGAATTAATGTCAATTAAATTACCTCTTTCTATACTCACCATTACAAGTTGCATTCTTCAACTCCTAGTCAAAAGGTGAATTAAAAAAGCAAAGAGAAGAAAGCAAAGCGAAGAATGACAGTTATGCTAATGAGGAATACCTTAAAATTAGTCAGACATGGGAAAAAAAATTAAAATAGCAATTTTGGCATCAACACAAGAGTTTCCTTTGAAATTTTGAGGAGCTTCCTACTCCATTTTATTTCATAATCCCTTTTAAATGGGAACATAGGAGGCTTAAGGGATTCTGTGAAGTTGTGAGATATTCCTCTCTTTCCTTCCCCATTTTGTGAAAGCCTAAGGGAAAAATATTGGCAGAACATGTAAAACCTTCTGTAATTGAAGTAGTCCAGTATTTCCTATTTTAAGACCTTTGCTGCTGCTCTTAGTATTACCTCCTGGTTGGCTAACTCTTCCTGAATACTTTTGATGGCAATTTCTGCTAAAATACTTCAGTGGTTCCCAAGGAAGACAGGGAAATATGAGGTATTTTTGCCCATTTTAAAAATACATCATAATTCAGAACAAAACTCTGAATGTGGTGAGAAGTAGGATCATTTGGCTTGACATGCCTCTTCAGGTATCCTGTGACAAGCATCCCATGCTTGATTATATTTCAAGCATATTGAGAAATGTAGTAGTCCCACGTTAACTTCAGAACTCTAAATAGCTACATCCCCTAAAAATTAATGGAAAAAGTAACCTCAGACAATCACCTGCACATGGACAGGATCAACTTATCTGGGTTACATCCAACAGGTATTTGTGTAAGTGCTTCCTGAAAATCTTCATCCAATTCCAAACTCCATGAGCACCGATTCCATAGTATCTTTGTCCTATTCATTGCACCAAGTAAAGCCCATATCTTCTTACCTCTTTTAGTAATATCAGATTATTTCTGTCCCCCTTGAAATACTAGCTTCCCACTATGCCTGTCTTGGGAAATGGCAGAGGTGACACCTGGGACCCTTTACTTTTCTACGTACTTAGAGACCATATTCATGGGGGATGGACAAAAGAGAATGTGTGATTTGAATGAAGACAGGACAAGAGACAGGGAAAATAAAAGATATGGACTGAAACAATAAATGAACAAGCAGTCAACCAGGACTAGAGAGTGACAAGGCAAGAAGAAGTAGGAGCCCGAAGGAAGAGTGGATCCAAGAGAGATTTGGAACTATGAGGGACTGTAGAGAAGAGGACTTACCCTGTGTGTGGGCAAACCTAGATGAAAGGAACATTGGAAAGGGGACTTGGACCTGGTTACGGATAAAGACAGAAATAGAAAACCCATTGAACACGTTCCCTTCCTGCTCAGGAATTTCTGCTGGCAAATCTCATTGGAAAAATTTCGCAGTTCTTTAAAACATAAATCTGCACACACAAAATGCGGAAAACAGTATTTGTACTGTTAAGCAACATAATTAAAATAATTTAGGTAATGTGTTGGAAATTTGTTTTGCTTGTAAATCTATATAATAATGGCCCTTTAATTACATAAATAACTATATTGTTTATGTAACAACTTCACAGATTAGGTTCCTTTAGTATGACTTCTTTCTCAATATGATGATTGATATATACCATTATTTTGCTCCCTAAAAGTTGTGGGAAGTTTATGCATGTATGTATGTGTACATTCATACACATATGTATATATGTATACATGTATATATTTATTACATATATATATTACAAATATATGTATTATTACAGATATGTTACATTTATATTATATACACACATGCTTATATTTATTCTGGGCCAAATGCCAAATTTTAAAAAAGTCTTATTCTGTTTTAAAGGAGGTATTGTTGACTTTGCATGATTTTCAAAGATGAAAACAGGTAACTTTTAAAGAAAAAGTAACTGACTAAGGCACTCAAACTGTCCTGCTTATAAAATGTCACACTGAAACATATGGGCTTTTATTCCTCTTTCATATGAATGGTAAGATTAAAGGTTCTAACACAACTGAATTTTCATTTTGAATGAAAAATTTTCCTGAGATCTTGCCATTACTATTTCCAGCAGACAAAATCTATCAACTTACCAAAAAGTTTTTTCTAGAACAGTGACTGACATCTAGATTTTTGGATATATATATAGATACTGTTCTTTGCACAAAGTAGACACATTAAGCTCCCATTATAGGTGATACTTTGCCTTTAATTCTCCACTGCCTCAACTAGTTATTTACAATATTAAAAATGGAAGCATTGCAAAGCCAAGTGCTTTTTTTCACTTTAAGTGTTCAATACAGTCCCTTTACTGCAAAGTAAAAGCTTTAAGTTCCTATGGAGAAACAACATTGGATTATCATTTGAACAGATATAATTACTACTATCAGCAACTTGGGAGTCACTTTAATTCTGATACTATACCAATTTTATCTCTGACAGGAGGGGATAATTTTCTGAAACTTATTAAGCTTCTCTTGAGCATTATTTACAGTTGTGACTATAATCTCATGCATGGTTTAGTAAGAGTATGTTACCATGCTGAAGGAGAACTGGGAATAAATATCTAGTACACACCAGGGTGATGTGCAATAGGGAAACAGTGACTGCCAACACGGGAGTGTGAAAGAGGTGGGGCTGGAAGAAAGTGGGAGACACAGTGTGGAAGGGAGGGCATGGCGGTTAGAGAAGAGATGTTTTGGTAAGGTTGAAAAATTGAGTTATTTTTCTAATAAGATTTTTATGGTTTCATATATTTAACTAATTGTAATAAGGACTCAGAAAGCTCAGAAAATTAGAACTGATAGCCAGGATTACATGGTGGCAGAGAGCTGTGTGAAACAGTTGTGTACAAGAAAACTGAGGATAATAAAACTACATCCATGCTATATCCTTTCCTTTCACTTTTATCCATTCAGCACCTGCTCAGATACAAGTTCAGGGGCCCATCTTACAAGGCATCAGCAAACCATGCTTGTGGTAGTGGTGCAGCAAGAACTGAAAAAAGCATAAAACCAGGGCTTAATTCCATCACCTTCCTATTCTCTATCAGTACATTACAAAGGTTTTAGCTGTTGTAAAATTAATGTTAATCCCCTTAATTCCATTAACTGAAGGTAGATTGACACAGGAATTGCTGGTGGCAAATTTGGGCCCACAGTGTTTCAAATAAAGTTTACAAAACCAAGAACAACTCTATGAAGCTGTCTATAGATGTGACTTACATCCAGACCTGTTCTGTTAGCAGAGGTGTTGTTGGCCATGGTATCAATCCCTCTCTCAATGTGATTTAATGATTTCTTTTGACGTTGCTTTTCTAAAAGACAGTTTATTTCTTGGTCAATGCCACCTTGGACACTCACAGTATCTGCAGCTCTCTCCAGCATGAGCATAAAAGGATAAAACATAGAAGGATAAAGTCTATATTTTATCCCCCCTTTCATGATTTCCTCTCTTCCCTTCAGGCTAGAGAAAGAAAAAAATAATTATTATTTTATTAAGTTTTACTAAATTAATACCTTTTTTCCTTCACAAATGATCTGATAAGAATGGAATTTGTGGGTGAGCTCACACCAGTATCCAAGGTATGTAGGTGTACAACTGAGTCACTTTATGCTGCAGTCCCATGACAGAAAATATCTGGGTAACTATTGTTAAAAGATTGTGATTTCTTTCTGAGTTGCTTCCTAAATCAGAGTTATGAAATACAGATCAAAGATTCATGAAAAAGAGATGGCCTCTCCTCAGCTTATAAGAGTGTGGGAAGAGTGTGGCCAGCAGGTTGAGGGAGGTGATCTTTCCACTCTACTCCCCTGAGTGATGCCACCTCTGGAGTTCTGTGTCCAGTTCTGGGCTCCTCAGTACAAGAAAGACAAAGAGAGGATCCAGAAAAGGGCCACAAAGATAATTAGGGATCTGGAGCATCTCTCTTATGAGGAGAGACTATGGGAGCTGGGTCTGATGCATAGAAATGTCTCAAAGGAAGTTGCCAAGAGGATGGTGATAGACTCTTCCATGGTGCTCAGTGATAAGACAAGGAATGATGGCCATAAACTAAACCACAAAAAGTTCCACCTCAACATGAAGAAGAGCTTTATATTGAGGTTGGCAGAGCACTGGAACAGGCTGCGCAGGGAGATTGTGGAATCTGTCTTCCACCTGGATGCATTCCTGTGTAAGCTATCTTGGCAGAGTGCTGGACTAGATGATCTACAGAGGTTCCTTCCAAACTTAACAATTCTGTAATTCTGTGGTTCTCTGTGTAGTTCAAGCTTGGAAAAAAATGTGTGATTCATTTCTCTTAGTTTTAGTAGTGTCATTCTTATGGATTATGGTTTAAAGGCTGAACCACAACCACAACAATCCTCCTGCAACAAAACAACGGGTTTTGGATAGGTGGAAAACTTTTATTCAAAGAGGAAAGATAGATAACAGGTGAAAAAGTAAGACATTAATGAAGAGCTTTGAAAGCTATTTCTTAAAGGAAGAACAAAGAAATAATTATTCTGCCAGTGCATATAGGTATGGGTGTAATATTTTCATATTGGGTTCTTTTTCCCAACAGCCTGATGAAGGTTTTGACATTTAAGCTGCAAAGATGAGAAAGCCAGATGCATTCTCAAACCTCAGTTTTCATACTACAGCTTCATACTATGAAATTCTTTTAGGCTAAATAAATTACAGGCAAAAACTGGATTAATTTGGGAGTCTATCCTTTGCTGTGATTAATCAAGTATTGCATTACAACATTGCTAACAAGCTTTCTTAACAAAATGTATTGGACTTACTACAATGCTTTCCACTTGTAGAACACTTCTGTATTGAAGAGGCTTGTGCTTGACTAATATTATGTCATGATTCTGTCTCAAAGAATCTGCACCAGTGCTGCCTTGCCTTGAGTTGTGTGTGCAGTTTAGATTATCACAATATAAAAAAACCCATGAAGCTGTTAGAGAGCATCCAGAGGAAAGTTTATTTGGTTTACATGCCAAGCTTTGGTTTTGGGTTGGCTACATGGGTGGCTTCTGTGAGGAGCTGCTAGAAGGTTCTTCCATGCCTCGAAGAGCCAATCCCTGAGAGCTCCAAAGATGGACGTGCCACTGGTTAAAACTAGGGTAATTAGAGATGTTTGGATCATGGAACACCTCTATGATAACAGATTTAAGATGAAAGAAAAAAAAGAGTGTTACTGTGCAGAAGTAATTTCAGCCACAGAGAAGTGGAGTGAGAATATGCAAGGAGTACAACTCTGAAGACACCAAGGTCAGTGGAGAAGGAGGAGGAGGAGCTCCAGGCACTGGAACTGGGATTTCCCTGCAGGCTGTGGTGGTGACCACAGTGAAGCAGCTGTGCCTCTGCAGCCCATAGAGGTCCATGGGGATGCAGGAATCGACCTGCAGCCCATGGAGGAGCCCATGCCAGAGCAGAATTCCTGAGAGGAGGCTGTGACACTGTGGGAGGCCCATGGAGAGAGAAGCCCACTCTGGAGCAGACTGTCCTAGAAGAGCTGCACTCCATGGGAGAGCGACTCACGCTGCCACAATTTGGCAAGGACTGCTGCCTGTGGGATGGGCTCACATTGCAGCAGTTTGCAGGGAGCTGCTGCTCATGAGATAGATGTATGTTGGAGAATTATTTCCCGTGGGAGGAACCCCATGCTGGAGCAGGGGGAGGACTCCTCTCCCTAAGCAGCAGAAAAAACATGGAACTGACCATTACCACCATTCCCTGTCTCTCTGTGCCACTGGGGGAGGAAGTAGAGCTGAGAAGGAGAGATGGGTGGGGGAAAGGTGTTTGTAAGGTATTTTATTTCCAATTATTCTGCTCTGATTTTCTTAGTAATCAGTTCAACTTATATCTCCAATTCTAGCCTGTTTTGCCCATGATATTTAGTGAGGAATCTTTCCCAGTCCTTTTCTCAAGTCATGAACCTTTCATTATATTTTCTCTGCTCTGTCCAGCTGCAGAGGTAAGTGAGAGAGTGGCTTCAGTGGATGCCTGGCATCAACCCAACACTGAGGGCTGTGAGAATGGTGAAGGGCCTTGAGGGGCAGCCATTTGAGGAGTGGCTGAGGTCACTTGGTCTGTTCAGCCTGGAGAAGAGGAGAATGAAGGGAGACCTCATTGCATTTTTCAACATCCTCACTAGGGGAAGTGCAGGGACAGAAATTGATCTCTAAACTCCATGAACAGTGATACAACTTGAGGTAATTGCATGAAGCTGAGCAAGAGGGGGGTTTAGGTTAGATATCAGGAAAGGATTCTTTACTCACAGGGTGGTTGGGCACTTAACAGGCTCCCCAGGGAAGTGGTCACAATACCAAGCCTGACACATCTCAAGAAGCATTTGGACAACACTTTCAGGCACATGGTGTGACTCTTGGGGCTGTTCTGTACAGGGCCAGGAGTTGGACTTGATGATCCTGATGGGACCCTTACAACTCACCTGATTTTATGAAGCTCATTTCAGTGTACTTATATATTCTGACGTGTTTCACAAATGTAACATTCTTCTGCTTCTGAGCCTTTCAGTTGCTTGTAAGATGAAATGGAAAAATATGCAGTTGAGCCTATCAATTTTTACGTGGCAGTGTGTACATGAAAATAAACAATGTGTTGCTAGTGATGTTTAAAGGATTGCATCAATTTCAATGTGGAGCTTGGGCAGGACATCAACAGTGCTCAGAGACTTCCATTGTCCTCTGATAGCCCAAAAAGTGAAAAAATGTAGCTCTGTAGATGTAAATGGGCAGGCTGCTTTTTCGCTGTTTCTCATTTAGAGAATAGACCACAGATGTGTGCTTGCAAACAGCTTCTGAAACACCTATTCTCTTCTGTATTTTTGTGTTCCTACCAGGTGCTGTTTCCACTTTAGAAGATTGTCCTCTTTCAGGTGTTTTTTCAGTATTACCCTTTTGCAGGGGTAATAGTATCAGAAGATGGAGTTTATGTGTTTACTGTTTTCTAGCAAAACCTAGCAAAATATCCCACTTCACAGAATCATGAAATCACAGAATCACCTAAGTTGGAGAAGACCTTTGAGATCTTTGAGTCCAACCTGTGTCCTAACACTATGTTATCAACTAGACCATGGAACTAAGTGCCACATTCAGTCTTTTCTTAAGCATCTCCAGAGATGGTGATACCACCACTTCCCTGGGCAGCTATTCCAATGCCCAATCACTCCTTCTGTGAAAAAATTCTTCCTAATATCCAGGCTAAACCTCCCTTGCCACAGTTTAAGACTGTGTCTTCTTGTCCTGCCACTAGTTGCCTGGGGATAAGACACTAACCCCCACCTGGCTACAACTTCCTTTCAGGTAGTTGTAGGGAGTGAAAAGGTCCCCCCCGAGCCTCCTTTTCTCCAGGTTAAACAACCCCAGCTCCCTCAGTTGTTCCTACAGGACTTGTGTTCCAGACCCTTCACCAGCCCTGTTGCCTTTCTCTGGACATGCTGCAGCATCTCAACATCCTTCCTAAATTGAGGGGCTCAGAACTAGACACAGTACTCAAAGTGTGGCTTCACCAGTGCTGAGTACAGAGAAAGAATCACTTCTGTGGTCCTGCTGGCCACACTATTGCTGATACAGGCCAGGATGCCATTGGTCTTCTTGGCCATGTGGGCACACTGCTGGATCATGTTCAGTCTGCCATTAATCAGTACCCCCAAGGTCCCTTTCTGCCTGGCCACTCTCCAGCCACACTGTCCCCAGTGCTGCAGGGGGTTGTTGAGGCCAAACAGCAGGACTTGACACTTGGTCTTGTTAAGCCTCATATTTCTGTCTTCAGCCCATTAATCCAGCCTGTCCAGCTTGCTCTGCAGAGGTCTCCTACCATCCAGCAGATTGACATTCTTGCCCAACTTGGTATCGTCTGCAAATCTGCTAATGGTAGACTTGATCCCTTCATCCAGCTCATCAATAAATACCTTTAACAGGACTGGGCCCAACACAGAGATCTCTGGAACACATCTCTGGCCACCTACTGGAGGCAACGCCTTTCACCATCACTCTCTGGGCCCGGCCATCCAGTCAGTTCTTAACCCAGCAAGGAATGCACCTGTCCAAGCTCGGGCTGCCAGCTTTTCCAGGATTATGCTAAAGGATACTTCAGTCTGTACCAAGGGAGACAAGATCTAGAATGTAAAATGCCATAGCCCTATCTACTAACCTTGTTCAAAACGTGGGCTGTATGCATGGACATGATTCTGATTTTGTTGCTAAACATGACATAATCAATATTGCTAACCAAACCTTTATCATGAGACAGTCAGACCAACTGTAAATACTAATTAAGGACTAATCCAAAAATATATTGAAGTTTGTGGCAAGATTCTATGTGCTTTGAACATGTCCCAAGGTAAAGAAAGAATCACTATTTTAGCAGGGTTCTGCATCTATAGTTGAGAATATTTCTTTGCTAATAAGGGACTGTTTTGTTTACCTGAATCCTCCTGTGTTCCAAAGCTCTCCTGTTTTTAGCTTGGTAGAAATAATGTTTACATAACAAGTATGAATGCACTGCAGAGAAGTAGAAGCAGAAAACTCTATCTTGCTGTGTAAGGTATGCCATAACAGAAACTTACTTGTTCAAGTAAAACACAGTTCAATTATTTAGCTATAGTCAAGCTCCAAACCAAGAATCTGTTGCACTTGTTTACAAATGTCTGTGGAGAAAGGATGAAAATTCTGGCTTTACTGAAGTCAACAGGGTTATTTTCATTAACTGATATTGTTTATAGGATTTATGGTAGTTACAGGTACAGAAAGTCTGTGCTGAAGCTGGAACAATTCCAAATCTGCTCTGAATGATTTTGACAAACAGAGATTAAGGAAAAATTTCTAACTTCTGAAAGCTATGTATTGACTAATATCCAGTGGTACCATGAAGGAAGTCAAAAAACCCCAACAGCTCCAAAATCTATATGCTCATTCTTAGTGGTTAAAAGAACGCCATTTTCCAAATATGAATATCTTTTTATTGCTCCCTTTTGCTTTCTGGTACTACCTACATTTTGGTGAAGCCATTCACTACTTCAGGAGCAACAACAACTTTGAAAACAAGACACTCATTAATTAAATTTTCATGACAATATTCAATACAGAATTTCTATGTTTTATATACTATTTTAGTATCACTACACACATTTTCTTGAAATGTGTACATTAGGACTCTCTGATGCTTTAAAATTACTTTGGCAGCAATCATCAAATTTTGTACTGTCAGGATAAAATTAATCCACTTCAATAATTTTCTAGTCACAATAGTTTTGAGCCCTACTTTTATGGGAAAAGCCCTGCTGAAGTCAGTAATATCCTTAAAGTTCAGAGTGTGATACATTCCTTTGCTGGAGTATGGCTTAACCTCTGAATGGGTAAATGAGGTCAGTGTGGGATTCCTCTCTTTCTGCTCCTCAGGCTGTGGGTATGCAATTGTCCTTATCAATTTGAATATACCTTTGTGGTTAGTGTTGAGTCACCCAAATGTCATCTGATTATCTTTAACAGAAATATCATATAGGAATATGCAAAAGTGTAGCATTCACTTCTAAAGAATATCCAAGAGTTTTACTTCTGTTTATCTGTTTCTGTTATACAACCTATGCAATCTAAAAGCTATATGTTCATACAAGACGCTGGCTGTATATAAGCCCCCAGAGTATAAGTCAGACATGTGGATTTTAGTATGGTTACAATCTTTGCTTAAGTATAACATAATTGGACATTAATACGTTGATTCTCTTCCTCTGAAGAGAAAGATTTAATGCATTTTGGTAATTTTTCTCCTCAGACGTTAGCCATTTTCATCTGATAAAATATTTTTGTTGTACAAGTGGGAATTATTGCATATCCCAATTTTGGGATTAATGTTACCTAAAAGGACTTTAAATTGTTACAAGTATTTCCTAAATTTAAATTGTTACAAGTATCTCATAAATGAGTCTTGGGGATTAGGATTTTTCCTTTGTTTCTTTCCCACATGGAATTTTGTCCCATATACTGCTAGGAAACAATAACTACCAATACTTAAGAAAAGAAAAAGATGTAGTTGGGTGTCACAACTTTCCATTGAAATGGCCTTGACTGAGAGCAGGTTGCAAGTGATAACATGAGAGAAAAGGTGAGGGGATTAATCTAGATATTTGGAGCTGGGTTTTTGGTTGGTCAGGTTTCTGGGTTTGGGGAAGGAAGGACTGGTTTGCCGTTTTTCCCTGCCATCTGACCACTTGGAGCTCAGAACCTGTGCATGTGGTGCTAAAACTTTGGGATCAGCTCCCACTGGACCCTGTGTCCACAGCGTGTTGCCACGGCCACTCCTGTGTGTTGGACTCTGAGATCCCGGTCTGCTGCGATTTTTCAGCCCTGCAAATCTGCTTAATTACCTTTTTTTGTTTCCCAGACGTTTTGGAGGGGGAAGGGGGGATGTCCCCGCATGGGCCATTTCTGCGTGGTAGCCTGGCAATCGTGATTGCCTGCCTCCCGTGACTTCCAGCCTAGGCCAAGCTGCCACTCACTGCGTGATCTCCAAGCTCTCACCAGAGTGCCCCTGGCAGCCGCGGGGGATCACCACACCTGCCCTGACCACCGGGAGCCACCAGTACCCCTACCAGTCATGACTGTAACTACACCAAAGGGGAAAGTGCTTAAAGAGTGGGAAGAGACTTTATTGGGTTTTCTGATCTTGTTTGTTGTTGTTCTTGTTTGCTGCTGTTGTTGTTTGTTTGCCTTGTTATACATACTAGTAAAGAACTGTTGCTCCTTTTCCCATATCTTTGCCTGAAAGCCCTGTAATTTCAAAGTTATTATAATTCAGAGAGTAGTCATATTCTCCATTCCAAGGGAGGTTCCCACCTTCCTTGGCATATACCTGTCTTTCAAACAAAGGTAATGAGAAACTTAATTAATTTTTAAAATTTTTTTTGGGTTTGGAGAGCAACGTAAAACTGTGTTTTATAACTGGAGCAATCTTGTACCTTGTACAATTATATATTTTAATTGAAGAATTGCATGGCACACTTCTATCCACATAATTTAGGGAAACTTTTGAAGAATTTTCAGTTTTTCAAATGTACTTGCTTGTTTTATGAATCTCGTAATTGTCAGTCTGTGGGTTTCTTCCTCCTAGTTAGACTTAAAATTTGCCTGTATGTCTTCTGATGCTTAATTTCTCATTTGGCATATGCTTGCTTTGACTTAGGCATTTAGAAATTATATGTCAAAGTCAGAGGCAGCCACTCTAAAGCCTGTTTTCTGTCTAAGAGCAATAAAGGAAGGCAAGTAGTGTGAACTGCACTGGAAAGTCTTACTAAACTCTTAAATAATTCTTAAGTAAGGAAATATAAATTGTGCATTTCATTATACAGCAATTAAAAATAAGTAATTTCTTTAAAAAACTTTTAAAAATTCTTGCTGGAGGTTAACTCTGGAAAATGAATTGTAAATTGCAAGTGAAAAAGCCTGCAATTCTGGCTTGCTAAAAAAAGTGTTCTAAGCAATGTACCAAGGATGAGAGTTGGAAATGCTCCAACTGTCCTCCAACAGAGGAAGATGTGTCTAATAGCACAACTCATTTCTATAAAATAGTCAAAAGAGTTTTTTTCTGCATATGAAATATTTTCTTGATTTTTTTTCTCCCAAATCATCTGGTATGTGAGGATATATGTTTTCCTCAAAAAGAAAATTTTTAAAAATACCATTAAATTCAAACAAATACTGAGTCATGTAATTCTTATATGAGTTGAATAGCAATTGGGAAGGAAAAAGCATCTTGCATAAAACCTTCCACTTTTATAGAGTTTTTGCCCTCAAATATTATTTCATAATAACATATAATCACATCTGTCTTGATTTAATACAATTTAAGAGGCAGACATTCTAAAATGAGTTACCTCCCCATTAGTTTTAACCAGTATCTTTCCACCAATAAGGAGAGACAGATATGAGCAGATAGAAGTGAAACAATAGCAGTTTACTAAGAAATGAAACTGCAAAATAATTATCACTAGCTACAAAATTGCTGAATCTCTGAGAGTCCTCAGGTACAAAGAGAAAACTGAAATTGCAGAGAGCCCCCATCCCCAAGATAGCATCCACCCCACCCAACTTTACTTGGGCAAACTGTGTTTGGGAAAGATGACACCAGGTTTTCCACCTCTCACGACTATATGTGGAGGGAGAGAACAAAGAGAAAGGCAACAACACAGAAACCGAAACTCCTTGATTACAAAAACTCCCTCTTCCCCATACAATAACCATCAGGAAAGAAGGACAAAACAAAAAGAAAACTTGGAGTCCAAACTCAGTCAAATGCTCCCTCAATCTCTCTGGCAGTGGCAGCTCTGTCAATAAAGGCAGCTGACACATTCTAGAGGCTGGAACTTAGGAACTGAAGAACCTGCTCAACCTCATCTAGCTGGTTCCAGACAGTGGCAGCTCTGCAGCCTCCAAGCCATTGGTGTTGGTGCTGCTGTCTCAAGTCTGTTTTACAATGAGGATGAGGAAGAAAGACAGACTCCTGAGCACTGAAGAATGGTGGCCAAACCTTGATCAGCTCTGACATCACACTGTGGACAGATGTTGCAAAATTCGCTCTGAAACTGTTTTGAACTGCATTGAGAAATGTAGCTTTTCAGGTTGCTGCTATTGCCATGTGGAAACCTGTCTGAAGCAACCCCCTCCAGAAGACAGAGAGGAACAAAAGATAAAAATTCTTCAAGTTAAAAATTATGAACTTAAACAGGTTTGGTTTTTTTGTAGACAGTATTTGGTTTGATAAACTTCACCGTAAAAAGTTTAAATTCTCTTTGTGTTCTTCACTTTTCCAGATACTGTCCATGAAAAATTTACCAGCAAAAAGAGGGCCTGGATGTGCTGACATATTTGCATGTAGTTCTGATCACTTACAGCTACTCTCTTTGCTCTCCACTGTCTGTCCAGTATCACACATTAAATAGCCGTAAAGCTATGAGTTTCAAAGGGAGCCAATGTAGCTATGTAGCCAATCAGTGCTATGCCAGAGGAACTGGAGTTGGAAGATCATAGGAAAACCAGTGTGTACCCAGCTGGGGCTCTGAGCAGTAGTACCAATATCAACTGCCATGAGATATATATGAAAGTTGTGCCTGTGTAAGTGACCTCATGTTGGAAGTATGCCTCCAACCCAGGTTCCATAAGAGAAGGTGATGGTTCTGCTGTGTGGAGAAAGATGCTTGACCATCTTCCTCCCTTCATTCACTCACCCCAGTGCTACACACACTGGTGTTACTTTTTGGGGTACATCTCTAGTGTCTGTATTCTTGGTATGTAATGGGAGCCTTCAACAAATGACAAAAATGCAGCTGTTAGAGATTTGCTATTTTACTATGTTATTTCTAATAGTCTAGCTACAAGCATCTACTGTGAAGTAGCTGTATTTAACTGAAAATTAACTGGTGGGTTAATTTTTGAAGCTGAAACTAATTGGTGTCCAGAAGAATATTCTCTCTGATTAAATATCTACTTTGCAGGGTTAAGTGGAATACTCAGTCCATGCAGACTTTGTAGTCCTCCATCACATGAGAATGAGTTATATTCTGTGCCTTTTTATGAGAGATGTGTTCAAGTCTGGTATTAACAGGATAAAGTTGAAGTAAATGCAGACTTGTTTGGTTGCCAAATGATAGTGATTACAAGTTCTCAGTGATTTTTATGGTATTGATACTAGGTATTTGTTCCCAAAGTTCTTCAAAGCCTAACAAAAATCCATTTCATCAAGATGTTCAATTCAAGTCTGTTACCCACATGTTACATTACGTGTTTAAAAGATGGTTGCTGCAAAGATGGAGCACAAGAAACCAGACAGACCCCTGTCCAAAGCCCAAGCAACTCAGTTCATGTAAGGAACTTGACCTGAGGTGAGTTTCATTAATATCTTGAATGTCAGTATGATATGAATAGCAAACATATTGTCTGATTAGGAAGGATACTGTCAAGTGACAGACCCATCTGAAGGGAGTTCCCTTGCCAAAAGAAAAGCCCTCAACATGGATCTGAATACATACAATTTTCTGCCTCCTATTGGGATCTTAAAGCACAGATGGCCTCTCATGTCCAAATGTTGCTTAAAGCCTCATATTTAGAAAAAACAAAGCAAACTTTCTGAGTGTTTTCCAGTAATTAATTTGGTGAACTGTCTACCTGCATAGCCCATAGGCTGGAGCAGGTGAGGCTCCACAGTGTGGGAGCAGTGTTCAGATCTGGGAAGGGGGACACCTGCATGCATTTTATTAAGCTATTGGGAAGTGGATCTAAGAGGTACTGTTGGGACACTTGAAATGCTTTTTGCTGGGTTATTGCAGAAGAAAAGAAGAGATGAGAGTCAGTGCTGCAAGATGGGGAGAACTGCCAGTCCATGCTGCAGTTATGTGCCTGCTATAGGATGCCCTGTATTTGCCTGTGTAGTGCCACATGTTCATCCTTGGTGCTTGGCCCAGCCATCTCTGGAACCAGCAGGCTGCTTGCTCTGGTCACCCTGGGGCTGTGCCTTCCCATACTGGTGGGTTCCTTGATGCAGCCTCTACCCCATGCCATCTCTCCTATTTTAACCTTTAGTAAAAGGTTTTAAAAAATATATAAAAGCCCTCTTCAATTCATTCATCTGTTTGCTTCTACTAGGCTGCTCTCTTGGAGGGCAAAGGCTCCAAATTTTTTAACTCCTGCTAACATGATGTTTGAGATGATGGAACCAAGCTAAAATGTGATTATGGTTACTGGAGGACTCATCATTTATTTGCTATTAACTTGTTTTCTTCTGCATATGAACTGGGAGAGTTTTGTGCCTGGGTATGAAGAATAATAGAAAGTCATACTTGCAGGCACAGCACAAATAATGATGCTATAACCATTAGAAGACAGAAGGTCTGCAGTGGGGTTAATTCCATTATTGCTATATAGTGCTGTTTACATCAGCCCATGCCATGGGTCTAGGGATCCCTGTCCTTGTTGGAATGTTGCACTGACCTTGATCCTGTGTAACCTACAGTTAATAGTTCACTTATGCTGTAGAGCGCTTAAAGAACTATATAAAATTCAGTCAATTTCCTATCTTTTTATCATATTAAAATATAAATGTGGATTGACAGGATCTCAACAATATTCAATCTGCTGCACGCTATTATTTTCCAAATATGCTTTTCTCCTTGGATTCTTCTGTGCATTACTGGAAAGAACAGACAATGGCGTAAACTTCTCTTATTCCCTTTGAGCTGTTTCTTTCCATCTTTTCTCACATGACTGCAGTTAATTCAAGCTAAGTATCTTCATAAAGTGGTGGTGGGATAGAGTAGATGAACAGCATGGTAACTACAGTAAGGGACTAAACCACATTTTCTATCATAAAGTCTCTAACAAGGGCTGCACTGTATTAAGATTGTTAGGGTTGCTATAAAGATTATTTAATAATACGATACCCGAACAACTGAAAACCATTAAGGTCTTTATAACATGGCGACAAAGTGTCCTGTGCAGTGGTATGTTAATCAGAACTGGTGTCTGAGGTGCTCTCCCACTATGCACCAGTTCAAAGGGAGCAGGACTTGTTTGAAAGATGATGGTTGCTATCAGAAGAGCTTGAGCAGGGATGTCTGCAGATAGCACAGGCAGGGCTGAGGTGAAATAATTAAAGGAGGATGCTTGAGTTTTATTTCACCATGAACTTTTTCTCACCATGCATGCTAATTATACTTATTAATGACAGAAAAGTTTTGGTATCTCCATTGCACTCAGACAAAGATATCTGCTGGCAAAATCTTCTTTCTTGTCCTATCTGTTGAGCAGCATGCTCCAAAGTGCAGAATGCTATCTGTACTCATGCTTCAGTCTCGCCATCATTTCTGTCCCCTTTCAGAGAAAGAATTGGAATGTTTGTCCATCTTTGTTTTTGCAGAAAAGACTCAAGGTGAGTGAAAGAACAAATCCTCTAAGGCGATTCTGTTACTCACCTCATCTTCATAATCTTTCCTTAGCTCCCTCTGCCTTCTAACCCTGCTATTGATCGTGTCATAGGCTACAGTAGTCCAAGGCAGGGGGCTGAAAACCTTTCTGAACAGCAGTTGCCAGTCTGCCTGTTACAGCTTGAAGAAGAAAAGCATGCTGTGAAAACAATCAGTGCATTTGCTTTAGATCTAAGTGATTCCAACTAGGTCGATGCTTCATGCTGATGTGTTGAAAACATTTAAAAAATTTCTTGGAATTTGATTTCAGCTGAAACATTTCAGCATGTGTCTGACTCTCTGAAGTTGTTATTTCTCACTAATGTGGCAGACAACAGGTTTTCTTCCACCCTAGCACAAAGCAGTAGGGAAACGGCCTCTATTTGAATGATTTTATGGGAGAGGGATGTTGGTTGGGCTTTTTATAAGCTGAGGCTCTTGCAAATTGACTTCAGAGGAGTACCAGTTTATTTCAGGAAAGGAAAAAGAGTTAATTACAGTTTATTTATGGAGTGCAAATGAGAGTATAACTTTATTTAAACCTCTTTTTTTCCCCTGTACTTGACTTTTCCTTCAAAGGCTGGACAATTCATTCATAAATGCATGAAGAATATTTTATTTTCTTTAAAGCACATGATGGTTCTTTGTAATGAGTTTGCCTTCAATATAATTGGCCTGATTCTCTCTTGGTTTGAGATCACAGCAAATGAAACATTGTAAAAGGAAACGATTTTCATCCAAATTAACATTCATTCAGTTTCCAGGAGTGGTGTGAACCCAGGACAACTTTTTCTATGGAAGATGGCACAGTTGGTTTCCAAATTCATTGGAAAATAACACAGAAAACAAGAATCTGCTATAGACTGTAATACTGTTTGATTTGGTTTGCACATGCTCTGCAACCACTGGAGTCTATAGGAAGCTAAACTGAGGAAAAACCACAGGACTGTACTCCTAGTTTGGAGCTGGTTGTTCAGTGGTTTTGCGTGGGACCCCATCAATAGAACCTCACCTCTGATTCTGCTCCCCTGCCCTTTCAAGCATACTCCTCTTGTTTTATGTGCCCTTTTCAATAACAAGAACTTATCAGTACCTGTTGACCTCTTTGGGATACATTTTTAATTATACAGCATGTAAATATGTATTAAATATATATTGGAATTTCTCTTCCCCCGAGGGAGTGAAGCCACCTCTGTGAGTTGCTATCTTTGCTGCTTGCTTCAAATAACACAAAGAACACCTTTTGTGCTGCTTCAACAGGAAATAGTGAGCAAGTACTTGCCCTGAGGTATTTCACTGAGTTTCAGAATACCAGCAGAGAGAGATGTTCCAAAAAAAATGGANGTAGTAGTAATACCTTTGAAAACTGCATTTATTTGTGGAGAGGATTTTCTATCCCCCTGAATTGAGCCCTTGGAAATGTAGTTTATAGTATGCACTGTGCAGTGTATAGTAGGCACTAATGGATTTCATACTTCAGCATTTATTTCACCAAATATTGTGCAGGGAAAAATAATTGTCGTTTAAACAGCTGTAGTTTACAACTGTGTAAGTCTTAGACCATAAAAGTAGATAAGCCACTGTAGAGGTGTGTGTGAGAAATTCTGTAGTCTTAGTGGCATTGATTCACTTTTAAAATTATCCATGGGGTGTTGCAAAAGTGCAAGTTATGATTTAAAAGTACTACTAGGAATCCTGTTTATAAAAAGTGTATATACTTAATTTATGTATGCAAGATGATGGCTTAATTAGATAATTGATTTTGTTTTCCCCAGAGGAATGGGCAGAATCTAGAGAAGGACAAACTTAAATTTGGTTTAAGAAGCTTATACCTGATAGAAATGTAGTTAGATCAGACTCTTCAGCTGTGATCTACCATGGCTGCTGAGCAATGACAAAAAGTTTCTTCCCAATAATAGACTCTCCTTTCAGGACTTGTTCCATTGGGCCATATATGTGAAAACAGGGAGTAAAGTTGTTAATGAGTCCTCAGTAGTCCAAATGAGTTGCCTTCTACTGGCATGGATTTATATTTTTAAATTGCTGTGATTCCTGTAACATTGGAACTGGTTAGGAATTCATTACGGTGTCAGTTTGTAAATATTAGGTGTGTTCAAGCAGAGGCTATTATGCTGAAAGGCTCAATTCCTCCGTGGAATTTGGAGAACATGAAATAACTTGTGCTTGGGTGCACTCATTGGTGGATTAGTGAGGAGGTAGTTTAGGGTAATTTTAAAATGATTTTATGTATTCTACTGTTCCTCTGCCTCTTACAAACACTTCTTCAAACTACTTTCATTGCAACCTTTTCACCCTCCCTCAACTATAAACAAAAATAACATTCAGAATCTCTACCCCAAAAAGAAATTCAGCCCAAAATCATGGTGCTTCCCATATGCACTCTAACCTTCACTCTACTTTTCTTGATGTAGCTTTTTAAGCCTAGGGTTTTGCACAGCATTAGCCATAATTGGAATTGACACCAGAAAACTACAGAAGGCAATTCACTTAATCTAAGTTTGTTGTGAAACTGAAAACACAGTTCTGCCTGAATTCACTCTAGATTTCCTGACAAGAAGCATTCTGTCATTTTCAGGTGAAATTTGTTTACAAGGACCTTAAAGAAAAGGTCCTGCTTTAATCTGACTCTTGTGGAAGTCAATGAAAGAGACTCCATTGATTATAAAGACCATTGGGAAACTGTCCTATCCAGAGCTACATTGTAGACGTCTGTTTCTGGACAATTGCTTTTCCTCAGTAACAGTCCAAGAAGAGATTGATTTAACTACACAGGGAAGACAGACAGTGGTGAGTAAGAGGGACCTCATCCCAAAGAGCAACAGAAAAAAGAGGGAGTAGAACACGAGAATTGCTATGCTTTGTTACTGCTTATGTGCTGAACTGGTAGGTTCAAGTAAGTTAGCTGTATAATGCATTATAAGAAATAGGCAGAGAACAGATCTATTAGATACTGTTAGCTCTAGGGCTCATCTTTCAGTTATGTTTTTAACTTTGTCTTCAAATGCTGTTTGTGCTCAGATGCTTTTACTACTATAGAAATAATATATCAAATTTTCCAGGGGAGACAAAATACTTGCATATCACTGTCCAACAACTACCTGTACCTCTACCCTCATTTTTTCTTCAATTAGCCTACTTTGTGTGATGGTAATACAGTTTAAATTGCTTCAAATCTTTTATGTACCAAGGTCAACATACTAATGACATGTATCCCACAAATCTTAAATGATTTCAACAGAGTTGTGTAGCTACATTGTCAGCCAGACCTTGTACCTATGTCAGTTTCTCCATTTTCTATGGAGATTTCTATGGAAATTCTATGATGTAGCCCTGAGTGATAATTGAACCAGATGGATACTAAATGAGAAGAGGACCTTTTATTTTAGATTTGACTCTACTAGCTTTTAGATTTAAATAGGTTGCTTGCTATCATGAGGGCTAATAACCCAGTCAAGGACATTACACCCAGAATGGTATCTACCAGTCCTTCAAAACCCTAGACTAAAAAATGCCTGGGGCTTCTGTGATGTCTAAACAAAAAATAAAAATTAAAAATGTCACAGGGACCTGTGGTTAAGAGGCTGTTCCAATTGTGAATGTAGGGGTTGTATAGAAATAGAAAGTAAGGCATTAGTAGAGTTGTTTTACACTTGCCACCCATGCAGACACCAATTGATAAGTTCTGACTTGTGTGTCTTACAGTGAAATACTCTCTTGGGCAAAAATACACTTTTTCCATGGACTTAAGATATATACTGAGACCTTTAACTCCAGTGACTCCAGGCTATCAAGCAAACTAGTTAGTGCATGGTCAGAAAGTTTGTATGCCCCGAATATACTAGAGTCAATACTGTAAAACTGTTTCAGTAGGATTAGCAGCTACACTCTACTTCTCACTCCTCCCAACCCCCAACTTGTCTCTGCTTTTCTTTTGCCACCCAGCCTGCCAAGCTGCAGGTTTCTTTTTCTGAAACATGTATTTCTTTGGAAAAAGTTGATAAAAAGGGAGAAAATAATTTTCTTTATCCTTTAATCCTTTATTCTCTTTGCTTTTAAAAGTTTATTTACTTCCTACAGTTGGCCTGTAGAGCTGCTTCTCTGCTGTGTCAAGACTTGCTTAAGCTTGAAGGCTTTTTAGGCTTGACCAAGCATTGACAGTGCTATCCCAGGAGCTAATGCTAGAGACTGCCAGTTTGATGGATTAAGTAAACTTATTGAAATCTTTTTTCTTTAACACTAAAAGATGCCAAGGGCTGTTTCTGTTCTTGTACTTTGTGTGAAACACCCACTGACATTAATGGGAGTCCCATGTGTAGAACTAGAGTAGAGCATAACCCTTAATATTTAAAAGACTTGTCAACGATGTGCATGAAGTAATCTGGAGGTGTGTTGTGATGCTGCTTTGCTCTGCAAAGGCCATTCTTCTTACACATTCCCTGCCTTTTAAAGACACTTGCATGAACTGATGGGCTAATAGCACCAGCTTTACATAACTTTTTCCCTTTCTAAAAATATTTTAAAACATGCAGTTCCCTTTTAATGTGAACTGCCTGCTTTGCTTAGTCAATAAAATATACTTGATGTCTTTTGGTATGGTTCACAAACAGTCTTGTTTCCTGATTTTGCCCATGCTGTTACTCTCTGAAGGAAGAGGAGGGAAGAAAAATCTTAATACAGAAGCCATTTCCAGTGACCTATACATTCTTTTAGTGTTTGTAAAAATGCCTAGTCTTTCATTCTCTGTTTGTTCTTTAGTACCTTGCTCTAATGCAGTAGTGGTGTGCAAGGTAGCTAAGGAAAGTTAAATTATTTATGTTATCAAAAAGAGTTCACCACTAGTCTCATTCCTACTTCAAATGCACACCATGCTTATTTTGTTAGAACTAGGACTGCAGCTTAGTAGGGGCACCAAAATGTCACAGATGGCCTTGATAGGTTAAAGCTTTCTTCTTAGAGAGCCAGCTACTAAGGAGATTTCTTTGTCTTCCCGTAAAGACTTTCTCTCACCAACCTCTTGCTGTTCCTCAGTTGTGGCTCTTGAAATTCTTCATCTTTACCTGGGAATGACTGCTTCTGCCCACAAAGGTACAAGTGGGCACAAGTGGATTTTTTGGCAGGGAGAGTAGAACTAGTGACACAATTACAAACACTTTCTGAAGATAATGGTTATAATTCTAGAAGATTAGGGAAGAAGTAAAGGGAGTTGGAGAAAGAAGGGGCTAGGTAACTCTGTGTTTTGAAGATAATTTGATAATTGACTGAACAAGACAAAGATGGTGACTTCCAGTATAAAATGCTTATGATTATGGTATTCATTTACCATCACATTAGCCTTTCACAAATGTGACTAGCAAGTTTGCTTATTGTGAAGTATTGTGGAAGCTCTGACAGTATTTTTACTAAGATAAGAATGCTACTTCTTGTGAAAAAATCCCAAGATGCTGTCCAAATCTACACACAGAGTACAGTAAAATTACTTCTACTTATGTCAGTGACCTGGATCATAACCTATGCATAACTCCATGTTCACATGCAGTCCACAGTAGATCTGAGCACATTTATGCAGAAATCTACTGAAACTGATATGAACAGCTTTTGTGCTTTACAACTTGACATGCTTTGCAAAAACACACAGTTCCAAGGGATTTTTAAAGGTGTTTTGCCAAAGTGTCTTCCTCCTGTATTATTTCTTAAATTTTGACATTTCTGGTATTTCTAAACCTGTATAAGCAACTGAAAGAAGGGTGCAGTGCATCCACTTAAAAGTGGTATATGGTTCTGAAAGCATATATGGGCTTCAGTATTATGACATTTTCTTGGTATGTTTACTGCTTTACCATGTTAATGGTTAGTTAACCAAACCTGAGGGTGACCACAGAAGACAGATGATATAAAAAAGTGACAGCAGCACTTAACAATGCAGAATTGCCAGAAACTGATGGAAATCTAAGTCACCTTCCCAGACTCTTCACCTTAAAATTGTTCTTCACATTTACAGAAATACTCCAGTATTTCAGGGTGACAGCAACACTGCAGTGGAAATGGTTTGGTAATTTTAATTTTTTCTTTATTATGAATGAAAGAATGGAAGGCTTACTAGATCATCCAAAGCAGACTTTGTCCTGCAGATTTCAAGATGTCCATTTGCAAAATGTGTAATGAAAGAACACAGAAATGACATTTCTCCATTCTTACTCTGCTTCACTGTGCTCACAGCTGAAATTACTAGTCTCTAAGACAGGTCCTCTCTTTTCCTCTATTCTTCTTTCTGTGATGTCCTAAACACATTTTAGCTGTTTGAGGGTTGTTTTCCTCATCTGTTGCCCTTTTTTGTTCCCCCATGCAGCATTTTTAGTTTTCTCTTCTATTAGACAAGGCACAGGAAATCTTGAAGCCCAACAAAACAAGATAAATTTTCATTACTACTCCTTATGTAGGTAAAGTTGGTTCTTATTACTGTTTTTTCCTTTCCTTGCTACTGTCCAATGGGGAAGAAAAATGTAAAAAATTCATAAAATCAGAGGGGCTGAAGCTGGAAGTAGTCTCTGGAGGTCATCTAGTCCATACCTCCTGCTCAAGGAGGACAACCTAGGCCTGGTTGCCTAGGACCACATCCAGATGGCTATAGAATATCTCCAAGGAATGAGGTTGCACAGCTTTTTTGGGCAATCTATGCCAATGCTTGGTCATTGAAAATATATTTCCTGATGTTCAGACATAACCTCCTGTATTTCAGTGTATGGTCCTTGCCCAGTCACTGTGCCTTACTAAAAAGAGCCTGGCTCTGCCTTCTTTGCTGCAAGGATACATTTCTTGCTCACATTCAACTTGGTGTCCATCAGAACTCCATCAGAAGGTTTTTTGCCAATTTACTTTCCAGATGACTGTGCACCAGCAAATAGTTATGCACAGGATTGTTACTTCCAAAGTGCAGGACCTTGCACTTTTTGTAGAATTTAATAAGTCAGCCCATGTCTCCATCCTGTCAAAATCCCTCTGGATAACTGTTTTTCTACAGGGCAGAAAAACAGGTTAGAATAGGTTCATTTTCAAAATCATTTTTTTTTTTTTTAATCTTCTCAGAAAAAGCTTTAATCTGTGATGAGCTGTGTTTCTTTGTGAAATAAGGTGAAATTTTATGGTAGTCAGAGGAGTTTCAGCCTTTTCTATAGGGTCGCTTCATAATTTAATTTGAAAATTCACACTATCTAGTTCTATGAGAGTATTGCTTTGAATTGAAATGCAAATTTTAACTTGTGACATAGAAGAGCTCCTTTTTTGAAATTTTCTAAGAGTATGTTATAGAATTATATTCTGGAATTTTCACATGCTGCACATTTTGCAGGTATATGTATATATAACATTCATATAAGGGTTTAGAAACTATAATTCAATTAATGACTCTCTTTAACATAATTTGTTTGGGACAATGAGTCAAAAAATACTACTTTAAAATGTAGTTGGAAGGAACTTTTCCGTATTGTGAAAAGCACATCTTAAAGCACATAGGGTAAGATTAATTTTATTATGTTGCACCACTAGCGGAATTTGTTCTGGGCATTTGATCATATGAAAAAAAGCCTGACCCTCA
>VZTB01011874.1:867142-930612 GCA_013397245.1 Thryothorus ludovicianus | reverse complement strand
AATTTATTGCTTCACTATATTTTGATGGAACAAAACATAAAGAACACTAACATTTTGAAACCATGGATATCCATTAGATTTCTGCTAAGCAAAACAGTTAAATACATGTGCTGAAACTTTCACAGCCTAGAAGTAACATCACTCCATGCTGCCAGCAGTGATCTCAACTAAACACAGAGTTTGAAATTTACATTAGAATAAAATATTGTCAAAACTGAATCTCCAAAAAGCAAAAGACAGAGTATTACAGATGGCAGACCAAGTCAGTTAGAGATCTGTGAACCAAGCAACTCCCCTTCTTGTGAAGATGTTTCAAAATACAACCAGGACACATCACCTCATCCCACCATGAAAGCACTTAATCATGTCACAGCATTAAGAGTTATTTAAGAAAGTCTGTATTTTTAATTCTTTATATTCTATTGAAACAGAAGTCCCACTTATGATTATAACAGCAGAATCCTGGTGCTTGCTGATCTCACATCACCATAATCTGACATTGCCTGACTTCAGCAGAGCTGCTTTTATTTGTTTTCTTTTGACCACAGGCAGTCCTGTTATTGAAGAATTAGAAGCTTACTGCTTTTGCATTGCTCTAATATGGCTACTCAGCAGAACATTTTTTCATGTCTCATATCTACATTATTTTCCTTAAATGCTTGGAATTCAGACAAGTATGTTTTGAAGCACCGGGTCTTGGGAGTATATACATGCACAAAAACATACCCACCCACACATTCTCTGCTTGCAACCATACAGAACAAAAGTTTTGCTTTGAGGCACCTTTCTGGTGCACAAACATTAGGAGCTCAATGCAAATTGTCCGAAAACTGCAGTGAAAGGTTCCTATTGAAGGGTACCTGCATTAAAGTTCAATGGCCTCGGAATGTCACTTGGGCTCTAGGTCTGTCCACAGGGCAGTCATCCCATGGAGTGTTTCCTGTAAACTGGGATATATTTCAGTGCACTGTGACCCCTCCCACATATCTGACTCCTCCTTGTAGAAACCAGGTCATAAAGCAGTGGGGAGGGCTGTAGGGCAAGGATCTGCATACATTTGTTAGATATACAATTCAAAATTTCTTATCTTCAGTTACACAGAACAACAACTTCGAAAGTGCAGTAGTGTTTTTTTGTTATGTTGATAGGTAGATCACATTTGTATCTGCAAGTATTCAGAAAATTTAATTAAATGTAAATCAGAACTGCCCTTAAAAATCCAGAAGCATGTAATCCTCAGTCCTCTCTCCATTCAGCTCTTCCCTAACGACAAAAACAAGTAGACTAATAACATGATCAGTCATCAAAAAATCCAGACTTGGACAAAACAGTGAACCAAACAAATCCCAACATCTTCAGCACAGTGAAAAAAATAAGAAAAGTCTCTAAGATTTGAATGTAGAACTGGCTTTTCTTACTGTCCATTGTGATGAGTAACAGATGTCAGATGCTCTCATTTGTGGACAGCAAGATATTTAGCCCATAACTGCACCGGTTCCCTTGTCTGGCATGTTTCACCCATTCACCCCGAGTTAGACATAGAAGTAAAATTTAAACTCTGAATCTCTAACTGTTTAAGAATTTCTTTACACTAAAATTTAAACCCACAACAATTCTGAAGCACAGACATAAGAGTTCACATTGAGCACCCATTAAAGATATAGTGGATAAGGTAGATACAGTGTCTACTTGTATGAGAAATCTCCACAACAAAAAGGCTGTCTCAGAGCTGGAAAATAAGGATGAATTTAAAAGTATGATTTTTAAAAAATACAGTAAAAAGGAATTGATTTTCAATATTTCTGTCAACATCCCAAGGAAAGGTTTGCAAAACTGAAATTTCATGCAGTTCCTCTACCTACAGTTAGTGTTAATGGCAATAAATAACCTCTATTCCTATTTATCATATCCTAGAAATAGCCATAGGCATCAAAGCAGTTCTCCTTGAAGAACAAGAAACGCATTTAAATAGTATTTTTCCAGTAATCTGAGTTGATTGATACAATCATACACAAAATCAAGAAACAGAACCAAAATAATCTGAAACTTTCAGAAGGAAAAAACACAACAACAATAAAAAAAGCACAACAAAGCAAACCCACAAAAAACCCAAACAAATCAAAAAGGTTCCATATAAACCACAAGGGTAAAGACAAATAAAAATACTGTTTTGCATTACATAGGTCTTGCTTACAAGGGAACATCCTTGTTTTGAACCAAAGCAATATATTAGTTCTCTCAAGTCTAGAAGAACTGGATTAAGAGGGATTTTGCACCTTGGTCACCTCCCAAAGGAAAACAAGGATACAGCTGTCCAAGACCTGACAGTGAGATCTACCATACCAGTAAGGTGAAATAATTGCTGAAATAATTCCTACTTCCCCAACCAAGACACAGGGAAAGGAGTAACAAAAAACATAGCATATAAGTAGAGTAAGACTAACCAAGTGGAAAACAGGCCAGTGAGAGATGTGTCCTCATGGCAGGAAAGGCTAACATTGTCCTGAGCTGCACTAGCAGGAATGCTGCCAGCAAGTCAAGAGAGGTGATCTCTTTCCCTCTGCTCAGCAGTGATGACTCTTGAAGCGCTGAGTCCACTTTTGTGCTTCCACTAGAGAAGAGATAGGGACATACTGGAGAGACTCTTGGTAAGGACCATGAAAGTGCTAAAGCAACTGTAGTATCTTCCATACGAGAAGAGGCTGGGAGATCCTCTCACTGATGTATGGATATGCCTGAAGGGAGAGGATGTAGAGGAAGAGCCAGGGTTTCAGTGGTGCCCTGTGAAAGGACCAGAGGCAATGGGCACAAACAAACAGAAATTGAACATTAAGAACAACTTTGTCATTGTGAGGAGACTGAGGACTGAGCACTGGCACAGGTAGTCCAGGGAAGTTGTGGACTCTCCATCCCTGGAGATACTGAAAACTGTTTGGACACCATCCTGGGAAACAGGCTTTGGATGACTGTGCTTGAGAAGGACCACTGGATAAGTCCCCAAAAGGGACTAATGACCCAATATATCAAGATTAGAAGGTTAAATTCAAGGCTTACTTCTCATTCACATACCAAATTAGGCAACCAGATACTGGCATTAAAAAGACTAAAGAGTGATCATTAGCTACACTTATAATTACTATATATTCTAGGAAATAGCAGTCTTACTTTTAGGAGAAAAATACCCAAAATTACTTGGTTTCAATCTTACCTTCAGAGTATATACAGTACATTTTTACTGTGAGGCTTGAGTTTTGCTGTGAGTTTTGGTGATTTTGGTTTTTTTGGCAGAGGAAAGAAATATGCAGTTGCATCTTAGAAAAACAACTGCAGAACTGACTAGAATATTCTAAATAAAATACTATTTTTCCTTAAATGTAAAAAAAAAAAAATCTTTCTAATTATATATGTACCTAAGAAGCTATTCCATCTTCAAGAAGCACTTAGAATGTCTTGGTTTGCTCACAAAGCTTTCCTTCTTGTTCTAATTCTCTAATTACTCAAGTGGTCACAATTGCAATTGAAAGCCTTACACAGAGATTTAGGTTAATTTTAAAATGAAACAAAAAAACCCCATTATTGAAATAGACTTTGCAAATGCAATGAAAGCGAAATGGAAATTATTTCTGTAATGTGGAATTATTAAACTTCTCTAATGTAGTCTACTGCTACCTCCTACCAATTTAGCATCCTAATTTTACCTCCTGAGATTGTGAGGTTCTTATAAACTCCTGTTGTTCTCTTCCATCTGCAGCCAGAGTACTAATGATAACTCCACAGCATTTATAAGTGCCCCATTTCTCAAACACCTCAAGGCAGAAATAGCTTCTGGAGGATGTAGGATCTTTGACATTTAGATCCTTTCTTCACTGCCTTTAATTAAAATTATCATCTCTTAAGAGTCTGACAGATTGAGGGCTTTTCTTTAGGTGCTCATTACCAAACCTAACTTCAAGTAAGGATTCCAATGGGAAATCTCTGAAAGAAAATAAAGGAAAATTGATCATCATCTTCCCAGATCAATTCACATAGAATGTCTATCAGAATTCAGACTGTCAACTCTGAAACTGTAACATGGCAGGAAGTTCTGTTCTTTCTGTACAAGTGGTCAGTATTTCAGATTTTACTCAGTTAATTCACAAGGGAAGAGAGTCTGTATTTTCCTGACTCTTTCATTGGTCTTGAATATATCGTACCTGTTATGAAAAAAATCTTTCTGAAGCCATAATTTGCATAAAGATGCTATTTCTGGAGAATGTGACTCTCTGGGTTCTTCACATAATACCCAGAAAAAGAAACGAACAAGGAAATGCTAACAATTTTACTTTCTTCTAGAATCACAATACCACCTTGGGAGATAGAGCTTTTGTTTGATATCCACCTGCTTAACTTGCCAGATTAAAAACCCAGCAGCTGTACCAGATGTGAGGCAAAGAGAAAATACCACTGACAGTGACATCTTTGTCAGGAAGGACAACCTTCCTGCTGAGAGAGTTATGGTAATTACCTGGAAATTCACAGCTGTTGAATATCAACCTCAAGATGTTTGAAAGCAAAACCTGGTATTTTAAGAAAAAAACTTTATAGTACTTTGTCCCAGTAAATCTGTCTTCAAAGCAAAAATGTAACCAGCTCTGCTTCAAGTCCTTTAAACATCAGCCAGACTTTTACATTGACCTGCAGTATAGCTGATGTCCAACAAGAAGAACCATTCTGATAAAAATTAAGTTCACCTCACTTGCAATTCATTGCATATTTACTGAAAGCAATGTTTTACTTTCAAGGAGAGTAGCTTAATTTAGAAAACAATTTTGTGCACAGTAAATGTCATGCAGCTCCAAAACAAGGTACTGTATCTACAGTTCAAAAAGATAATTACAAGAATGAGCAATGGGTTGCCACAAGTCTTGCTCCCTTGACTAAAGAGAAGTTGATATGTGCATATTCAAAATAAGGTAATCACACATTGTCTCCATTTTAGCCCTGGTCTCAAGACAAAACCAAACAGGCAGTTTTGAACTCTCAGTCCACCCCAAGACTCAATTTTCAATAATTATAGGAAATACATAGGTTAAGCTGTGAATGCAAACAAGAGCACTGAACTGGGGAGAGGGGATGGGGGTGAGGAGGGAGTGAATATCCAAAACACAATTTCTAAATTCTCAAGCCAAATCCTACCTGCTTCTTGCAAGCAGTACGGGCTGATTGCATATTTTGATAGCATCTATACAAAAGCAGCACATCCTGAATTCACCAAATCACAAAAAAAAGACAGACATGAGACATAACCACAAATAAGAAAGTCCATCACAGATTTTGCATCTGCACACAGACCGTCTAGACAAGAATAACCAGGGACCTGAGGTTCTTTAAAGAGGCAAAATGGAAGTGTTCCCAAAAACAGTCTAGAAAACAAGAGGAGAGCTAGGAGACACAAAGAAACAGATCCATGCTGGGGAAAAACATGGAGATGAAGGATTCATGGAGACAAATGCCAGGGGTGCAAAGGAACCTTGGTCTTTAATACCAGAGACTGCAATTGTGTAGCTCTGAGCATCCCCACAGCAACCAAAACCTCCTGCCCAGCTTCTCTGGACCAGCACCAATCTCTTTGTGGGGAATGAAGGCAAGACCTAGAGAATGCAGCACCACTGTGTACGAGTGAGGAAGCTCATGTGAGCTAAAGTCAAGCAGGGCAAAAGCTCTCAGGTCATCTGTTCTTAGTTAAACCCACCCCAACACCTTGATCTGCGCTGAATTTACTTTGCCTAACCCATGACAAGATGTTTTTCAGCCCAGCTCAAAATCCTACTCATGTTTCCACATTTTTTCTGGAGTTTAAAAATTTTGTTACTGAAACTCTCACTGTCAAGATAGCTGATACACTTTCACTCTTTTTCCCATCCTTTAAAACCTTTGCTTTATCCAGATCGAGTGTATGTAGTGAATGACTAATATACCTGCCTTGCTAGAATAGCAACATCTGAACATCAGGTTATGGAATGGTTGGTTTTAATTCAAAAATCCAATATTCAGATTAATATCAGCACGATATTCTAGACACATGGGTAAAAGATCCTGACATCTGTTTACTTTTAGAAGAGATTTTTGTGTAACCTTTTTTTCCTCACCCATCTTTCCCCCTGTAAGTAAAGACCCTACAGCAGAGATCAAGTTTTATAACAAGTATCAGAGAATAATTAGCATGTACTCAGATATATTTACCACCTAAGGTTATTTTCCATTTTATTTTCAGTAATTTCTCATTGCAGTTGTAGACAAAGCAAACATCATTAAGGAGCTAGGAAGAAATAGAATCATGCTTTAAGAACACCTGTTAGTGCTTCTAAATAAAATACCTTCCTAAAACAGAGCCTAAACAGATGGAATAGGCTACCATGTTCTTGCTGAATATTCAGCAAGAATAAAAAAATATGTCTTCAGAGAAGAAGGTTCATCTCATGAAAAGCCTCTCACTTTTAATAACTGAAATGAACATGTATGACGAGATGAGAGCTTGGAAACTCTTAAGACTTCAAGATATAATCCCAGGCAGACTTATCTATAACTTCAAGTCACTTTTACCAGTTTTCACAACCAGTCTTTCCTATTTCAAAAAGCCTTTTAACAGCAAAAAAAAAAAAAGCACACCAAAAAAACTCTTATGAATAAAAATTTTGCATCAAGTGCTTTATCTGTATTGATTACTCACTAAAACTTAAAAGAAGCTATAGCGCACAGAGAAACACACTAAAGCAATCATTCCTCACCACATTTGAAAACTGATTTGATCTGATGTCAAAACATCTCATGCTTCACTTATTTCATTCAACACTACTTTACGTTTCTCCATAGATGACTTATCTCATGGAAAATTGCTAGGATAAGTAAGTAAGTATAAATAAAGCATGATTATTCCATTAACTCTCTCGGTTATAACCTGTAACTGTAAATAAAGGCCTTTGTCCCAAAAATGCTATGAAGCATATGTGCTAAAGGTTACTCTAGACTAAAGGGTAAAATCTTATACTCCTCTAACTGAACATCGTTTCATTGAAGGCAGAGTCACGTCAGTTTCCAGCAGTTGAAAATACGATCATTATGTTTGGGATTTGAAATTACTCCTAAATCTGTGCTTATAAGATAGAGAATTTGCAAGGCAAATCAATTTTGCTAATTCTTGAATAGCAAAGGGAAGCCATCATAAAATTCACAGAGCATAATTTCTTGTTGAAATAACAATTTATAAAATTTATACTTTTAATGCTATTTGTATCAAAGCCTCCTAAAATTCAGTCTGACTTTTGGTCTTGCTCATATTATATTAATACCTACCATCTTCACTACTATATTATTATTATTTCCAACTAATGTGTTGCTAGTAAGTACTGGAGCAACTGGAGTGACTGCATTGCTTCTATAAGAAATTGGACATTATAATGTCCAGTAATGTGCACTCATAGCCCAGAAATTCAACTGTGCCCTGGGCTGCATAAAAAAAACCATGGCCGAAGTCTGAGGGAGAGGATTCTTCCCCTCTTGTCTCCTCTGAGGTGAGTCCACCTGGAACACTGCACACAGCTTTGAGATCCACAAGAAAGACATGGACCTGGTAGAGTCCAGAGGAGGGTCACAGACATGGTCAGAGGGCTGGAGCGCCTCTCCTATGAGAACAGATTCAGTCAGTGGAGATTATTCAGCCTGGAGGAGACACTAGGGAGATGTTTTTGCAGAGCTTGAATAACTAGAGAGTGTGTAAGAAAGATGAAGCAACACTCTTTGTGAGGTTCTGTAGTGACGGAACAAGGGTACCAATTTTAAACTAAAAGAAGGGAGATATAAGGAAGAAATTGTTTATGAAGGTGGTGTTTGACCAGTGAAACTGTGCATGCCCCATTCTCGGAAGCTGTCAAGATCAAGCTGGATGTGGCTTAGAGCAACCCGGTCTAAGTGGAAAGTTTCCTTGTTTATTGAAAAGGTGTTGAATGAGAGGATACTTAAAGGTTTCTCCCAATTAAATAATCTCATTATTTTATTACTTTTTCCTTTAACTGAATAATCTAAGCACTTTATATTTCTCAATCATATTCCCTTATTAATAACTTAAAGGCCTTTGTACAATTCTTGATTGTTCTTCATATTCCCTTCTGCATTGAACGTGCCTCTCCATATGCAAGTGTCTTTCATATATATGTATTAAACTATATATAAATAAACATTCCTGTGTGGTCTGTAAACAAACCTTAATTCATCATCATTGACATTTATATTTATTTTTTTTCACAACCTGTTTCCTTTCTTATAGGTTACTGCATGGCACCACAGCCCACTCAGCACCTCCAGCAGAGTCTCACAACAGCTGTTCTGCTGTGCCTGAGAGAGCTGGTGTTCTCGACAGGAAAAATTTCTCCCTTGCCAAGTTTTTTTCTTCATACCAGAATGTCATTTTTAAGACATGTAGATAAATAAAGTACCTACAACTGCCAGGTGCTTGATTTTCATCCCAGATATTCATGATTCAGTATTTCAGGAAAAAACTTATATAAGTGTAGGGAAATTTAAGTATTACTTGGAAGTATTTGACACACAAGAAAAAAGTTGGGACCCCATATTCTAAAAAATATAGGTTCAAATTTTTCAAGGTCTTTAAGTAGAATTGACTGACAACTTCTGACTTTTAATACATATTTTTGTACAAGGGCTATATAGGGTCAAATCTCAAAGAGAAGAAAAGTTCACAGAATCACTACCAAAAATTCACATCTCCTGTACCCAGCTGTTCTAAAGAATGCAGATGTGGTTCCCCACAACTGGCTTAATATTCTTCTAAGATTTCTCATTACATTTCATAGCAAAATGACAGATTTCCAGAACAGGAGACCTACATCCAAGTTTCCAAACTTTTACATTTCATTCAAGCACTTATACACAAATGAAAAATACCAGCCTCTAAAATTAACAGCAGTGGTAATATAAATTAACTATTGACTGTGATAAACATTAATCATGCAAAAAAAAAAAAAGACCCCAAATTAAAATCAAGCATAAGAGGAAGGACTTTCATCAAGCAAATTGAAGAATAGTCTCTCTCCCGTCTGTTGTCAGGCATTTACATGGGTAATTCAAATCTCCATGAAAACTGATCCATTTCTATTGTTCGCAAAATAAATAAACAAACAAACCAAAATAAAAAATACTTTAAAAGAAAAACAAACATTTACGTGTCCTATGCACTTAATCAAAACCATGGGAACAAGCACAAAAAGAAAGTACCAAAAAAATTAAGATGTACGAATTCTGCCCAAAACCACAAACTGCGCTATTATGAAATATTAAGTCAGGCTGGATAACTGACAAATATTTTTTGTTACATTCAGTTCAGTGGTTTAAAGTCGTCCCACCTTGTTAGGGACAGAAGCTGTTTTCACTTACCATCTGCTTTTCTGCAGCATGCCAGTGATCCCTACCAAATTCAAAAGCTGATGTGTCTGTACCACTGCACTCTCTCAGATGTCATTTGATGAAGCATCTTGTAATCCAACTCAGGCAGAACAGATGTTTTAGATCTCCTTTTTCCACCAGTAATTCTTACAAATAAGACAGGGTATATATGAGTGAATTACATGTACAGAGCGGTTACTAGGGATGTCAAACTTCCATTGATTTCACAGGAGTAGAAAGCAGAAGGCACAGGTTCGACACTGCTCTCCAAGCAGTGTCCAGCAATGAACTGCCCTGAGAATTTTTACAGCCATCCTTTGCACAGGACACAGCTGCAGCCCTTTCCTGGCCCTTATCCAACTGCAAGTGTCACCATGGCTCAGTGTTATCAAGGCAGCACCAAATCTTCACACTGCCTTGCAAACTTTTTGCAATTTCCTAAGTCCACTTTAAAAGCCCATGCACACAAAAATCAGAATGACTAAGAAGATTTAATGGTTTACTAACACTATTTTAAAATAGTTTTTAATAGACTATTATGGTACATAATCTTATAACAGGTATCACATGAGGCTTGCTAAAAGCCTTTAGTAGGCTTGTTGTTTCCACAGAAAATGGAGACTTTTTTTTTCACTGCCTTCAGTCCCTTTCCATTTAAACCATATTTAAAGTTGCATCAGCTTTATGTCAAGAAATGGAATGACAAACATACAGCTTTTTGTATTTAAATTAAATGGCAGAAGTGTGTCACTGAAGAAAACAGTAAAAAGGTATACTGTTTTTAACTCAACAAAACTAAGCGGGAAAGAGTACATAAAACTTGAATTGTGAAATAGATATAATCAAATATAAGAAAAAAGGGAAACTGTATCATTATCTAAAATCATAATTGCCTCAGTTGACGTATGCTCAGGTTCTTCCATCTTCACACATGACTTTTCTTCCAGGAAATCTTCAGTGTTTATTTATATTGAAGCCAAAACTTCTGGGCAAGGGAGAGCCAGGTTTGCTTCAAGAAAGTGCCATGTAATAGTTGATACAGGGCTGTGTTAAATACCACTGTTATAGAGTCTTCTATTCAGGGCTTTAAATGTACTCCTAGCTGCTTGAAAGTTTGAGAAATATTGGAGTTAATTCCAAACATCACACTGCAACAGAGACTGAAGCAAATCATTTGGCTGACATTTATGATACAAATTCTGGTACAAATCTCTCTCTTGATAGACAGGATCCTTCAAGTGCAGAAAGAAAAGGTTCAGATATCAATGGTACTCATCTTCTTCCCCCTAGCTTGAGCTGATCCCCTTAAAAAGAGCCCAGTTAAATACCAGCAGGTCTGAAGCCACTGGCAGCATGTGCCTGGTCACAAGTACCACAAGAAGCCAAGACTACACAGTCCTGGTGCAGATGCCATAGGAAGAATCAGACCTCCAAGCAATTCTGGAGGATCAAAAGGTCTTGATAACCTGGATATTGCTACATGGAAAGAAAATACTGACCTAGCCAAAACTAAATTGGAGGACAATTTTCCGCTGCCATAGAGAAATATGAGGCTATAAAGCCTGAATTTACCTAAGGTTTTAGTAACTCAGTACACATTTTTTCAGGTCTTCAGTGTTTTAACAGCTTTGTTTTAATTAGTTTATTCAAATTGTACTTCAAGCAAAGTATTTATATTAATACAACATAAGACATATTCATCTCTTCCATGCATGAGGGTTAAGGATTCACAATACCACATATAACATATGGCAAGGAAAAACCAGCCTGGACTGTGACGTGAAAATAAGTAGGTGACAATGGCTGCTGGGCAGCAAAATATGTTAAATTCTGTTTTTGCTATGCCTCTGGTCCTAAGAACTTGCAAGTCTGCTGCTTCTCACCTATTGTGCTCTTATTTGACATTTTCCCATCTGCTTTACTCCTTAGATTTTTAACACCTTTGCACTTATTAGTTTATCTGATCTCTTCTTTGTCAGCTAGCACGTGTCCTGAATGAGTGGTGGGAAGTCAAAGCTTAGTACGGACAAAATATACCTTTTTTTCCTCTCACATCAGAATTTTTCCATTCCTTTTGACAAACCCTCTATTGTCACCATTATTTAATTTTGCAGCACAACAAAGCCTCACACTTTCATTCACATCTCATTCACTAAACTTTTATCAGCATAAAGGACAGCTAAGTTTTCTTTGTCCAATGGCTTTTAGCAGTCACCCACACTCAAAACACTAAAACTTTATCTCAGAACTCACAGAACTGCTTTCTGGAAACTCTAATAAACATCTGTTCAATCTCTCTCTTTATTCAAATCATATTCTTCCTTCAAACCTCTACAGTACTTTCCTCCACATTACCATATCAGATCAGGTCTGGTCTTAAAGGTTTACCATCCTAAATTATCCCTTGGACCTTGCCTCCTGTCACAACAACTTAGTCAGAAACGCCTATTTGTCTCCTTCTCCTGCTACTTTTTCACACTCCCTCCATGCTGCCCACTCTGTTAAAAAAAAAAAAAAGTAAAAAAGCCTTCACACTCCAATATGCCATCCCCCTCCCCCACACACGCACTCCCATTCAAAATCCTCCCGAGACTTATTTCTAGTGAATCTTAATACAAGTCACAGTTCTTCAACCCCAATGTTGACCTGAGAGCATCCTGACGATCTAAAGGGAAAATTTAGGTACAAATAGACTTTTTTTCCATTTTGCCAGAGCTTCTCCTTGTAGCTAGCTTCTCATAAAATCTCTGCTCCATCCCCATGTCCTCAGCAAATGATGAAGTTCTCACCTTTTCTGTGCAGTCACTACTTTGCCAATATATAAATCACTTTAGAGGATATACTTCTGCAGTGATGCTTATCCTGTCTCAAAACTGATTTTTGATTTAGCTAAATTGTTATAAATCTCACTTCCATAATTGGTATTGAAGTTCTCAAAACCAGAGATGATTTCCCATTTCTGTTGAGATCACAGAGATATAACATGCAATTCAAGCCCATAATGTCTATATTTTTCTCTTCTTTTGCATTGTATAATGATTAAACATTTTTTTTAAAAACCAAACCACTATTCCATAGTCAATGGGAAATAAAATAAGGCATAAATCAAATTACATTCTCAACTGCAGAGATAGATTCCTTTTAAAACTCAGAGAGATTCATGTTCCAGAAAGATTGAGAAAAATAAAGAAGTGTTCCTTCAATAAAGGCAAGATAGTGGCGTTAGATTAAGTTTAATCTAAAGTATGTTTAATTTTATTGGAAAAAAATACATCAGTAAACAGTCAGGTGATTAGTAAAAATGTATAGACTATCATGGTTTTTTCAGTCTTCCAATATGAAAGCTGCTTATGTCTACTAAGACTAAAATGAAAGATGTCTTTTCTCATTTGCATTGTAACTGCCCACAGCTACTCCCACAGCCAACATCAAGAGCAAACCTGTAGAGCAATTCAGAATAGATTTCCTTGCTGCAGCAAATTCAGTGCCTACTGTCACTGCAGCAGACTTTTCTGAAGTGTTAACTCAACTGCCAACTTACAACTAAATTTGAAATAATCCTAATACATATTACAATTAAAATCCTGTAATTAAGTCCATTGTATTTGCAAATCTATGGATTCCCTATGACTTTCCTAATTAATAGTTGGAAGCCACTTTGCTGTTTAATCTCAGGAGGACTTAGTAGTGAGAATTACCTCAGTCCTCCCACAGGTTCCCTAGAGAGGTACAGAGGGCCCCGTGAGAGTGTGCTCCTTCTCCTTCCTGGATGGACTGCCCATTGAAATGTAATATAAACCAAAGGATATGTTCCAAAAAGAGGATTTCATTATCTCTTTCATCACATTCTGATTCTGAAACATTTTCTGTTTCTGTTTATCTTTCTGACTAAAAATAAATGTTATTGCTTTACTACTTCTGGCTTTTGGCTCAGAAGAGTTACTTAGAACTTCTTTAAAGGAGTTGTACTCATGTATCAAAGATTTTGCTATGAAACCAACTGACATGACTGAAGGTCAACAGCATTGCACATCACATTTCCTTACAGAAATAGTTTCTGAATGTTTTTCTTGACTTATAAGACTGTCATTTGAACAGTCTCACAACACACCTAAAAATTGTTTATACTCAGAAATCACTGGCATCTCAAATCAGCAGCTAAATTGACGCTGTGAGCAGAATCAATATGAAAGAAAGCATTTCTTTTCTGCATATATTTTCTGCAGCCATTGGGCCACTTTTAACAATTTCTTCATCAAGAACACAGATTCGGTACACACATCTAACCCTGTTTTCACAGAAAAACAAGCAACAGAGCTATTCTAAATCAAAACTTATAAAAAACAGAATGTGTCTTAATTTAAAGCTATACATTCCATTTCTCTCTGGACAAGATCAGAGTGAATGGCCTGAAGTTGTATCAGGAGAGGTTTAGGCTGGGTATTGAAAGGTTCTTCACCCAGAGGGTGGTTGGGCACTGGAACAGGGAAGTGGTCACAGCACCAGTCTGACACAGTTCTAGAAGTGTTTGGACTCTCGGGCACACAGTGTGACTCTTGGGGATGGATCTCTGCAGGGCCAGGAGCTGGACTCAATGATCCTTGTGCATCCTCTCTAACACAGCTCACTCTGCAACTTAGGCACATCCAAACACTTGAGTAAGACATACTATTTCTTGTGGATATATGAAAAACATTTTCCTGCATGGTCTTTCATCATCAAAACAAGTGCCTGCCATGCATAAACTCCCCACTTGTCACAGTTTAACCCCACTGACCAAGCCCCACAAAGCTGCTCACTCACTCCCCCACCTGCAGGATCACAGAGAGAATCCAAAGGGTAAAAGGCAAAATAGTCACAGGTTGAGATAAAGAAAATTTAATAGGGAATGGAAAACTCACACACACAAGCAAAGGAAAACAAAACAAGGAATTAATTCATGGGTCCCCATGAGCAGGCAGGTGTTCAGCCATTCCCAGAACAATGGGGCCCCATCACAGGTAACAACGACTTAGGAAGACCAATGTCATCTCTCCAAACATCCTCCCCATTCCTTCTCCCCATTTTATACACTGAACACGATCCGTTATGGCCTGAAATATCCCTTTGGTCAATTTGTGTCACCTATCCTAGCTGTGTCTGCCCTCAACCTCCCACACGTCCTCAAATTGGAGCATGTCAGTATGAAAAGCTAAAAAGATCTTGTCTCTGTGTAAGTCATGTTCAGCAACAACAAATCTCTATATCGTCTACCCTACATTCAGCACATAGCCACATAGTAGCTACAGTGAAGAAAATTAACTCTACCCCAGCTGAAACCAACATACCACATCATAACCCCCTCATCAGTGTCATGAGGCTGCCAGAGGTTTGCAAGAAAGAAATGTCAGTAAAACCATTAGAATGATTCATTTACCTGTTGACCCTCTTCCTGATAAGGTCTCAGACACCTCTAAAAATCATGGGAAATGGCCATAATCCTAATGAGATTTTCTAGTAGATAAACTATCTGCAGAAGGAGACAGTACCACTGAAGAACTAAATAAATATGAGAGCAACAATTCACTTAAAGAAATGGACATTCCTTCTCACATTAACTTACAGGGAACAGACATTTAGCATGCTTGACTTCTTTTTAAAAGAAATGGAAGCAGCTGGTTGCTATTTATTTTAAGTACCCAGCATGAAGTTCTTCATGAAGTGACTGTCTCCTAACAAGACATGAAAGCAGCAGGTGTCAAGACCTGATCTTCTTCCTCCTCCCAGCATGCAGTAATGTTACATTAAAAAACATTGTAATTTTGAGCTTACTACATTAGAACAACAAATCTGTTACTGTGCTGAAAGCCAGACAACTTAAACAAGAGAGACTTTACAGCTCTTCAGGTACTTTCACATCAGAGCCTTTTGATAGGAGACCAAGGCAGAGCTACATTTCCTTGGAGCTTATGGCTTTATGCAGCATGGCAGTTTTGGACAGAGAAAGCAGGAAAAATTGGTAGAACATGGACCATCAGGGCTAGGATTTGTGATCTTTTATAAGGGCTAAGAAACTGCTGCATGGCCAGAGTCACCACAGGAGCGGGGCTGAGTGCCCCTGGCTCTGCTGAGAGCAGCCAAGAGCATACCCATGAACTGTGAATGAACAACTCTCCAGCAAAGGAACTATGATCTTGAGACAAGTTCATTAATAGAGATTGATCAGCCTTCAAAAGACACTGACACTTGAAATAATCCAGTTTATAAATAACAACAATCATATTTTGGGTTTTCTTCTCTACAGTGCTTTAGGCCATGGACGCAGGAGGACAGCACTGACATGCCATGGCAACATTGCTGAGGTTACTGATTACATGTTTGTACAAAGGCATTGTATAATATTGCTCCTGGCAACAGAGACAGCAAAATCTACATCACATGTCTACAGTCACATCCTGTAACCACTGGAACATGAGAAAACACAAAAAACCCCAAGAAGTTGTCAGACAACTACTGCTACAGCTCACATCATACAGACAAATGCTGCCTGATGTCACAGCAGATCTCTTGTAAAAGAAGGATTATCCCTACAGTGCAAACTCAAACAGCTTTGACCTGTAAGAGCAATGTATCGGGCTGAAATTCAAAAGGAAAAAGCATTTTGTCTTTAGCTTTGTTACATGTAGAGTTATAACCAGGACTTCATAAAGCTTTATATTGGCCTTTTATCATTTCATGGAGAGCACCTGGCCTCAGCATTATCAATTTAGCAACCCTCTTACTTTGTGCCTCACTTTGAAAAGGTTTGCAGAGCACTAATGATACAGTTTTTCCTACCACGGAGCTTCTGTTGTCAGCTACAATTTCACAGCTATCCCCCTGTTAGCACTTCGTGTTGCAGGAGTTTTGTAGAGTGTGTGCAAGACTTGCTTCCTAGCTGTTTCAAAGCCACAGGAGGTTCATATCTTATGCAGGAGAAAAATTATGAAGTGCAGAAGCAGAAACCTGGCAGAACATATCCTGACTTCATGGGTAAGTGTCTCTAGCATGATAGTATAAGGTGGTAGCAGGATAGCACTGATTTCCTCAGCTAATGTATTTCTACATCTGGTTTTTAATTAAGTTTTCAACTCTGAGGAATGCACCTGTGTCTTTGTCCATCTCCTGGTACTGTTCTGTATCCAGTATCTGATCTCTTACTCTTTTTCATGGCACTTTTTACTTTCAACAACATAGGCTTTCAAAAAATTGTTGGAATATGCTTTCTTTTCACAGATCAGTCCTTTCTACAGAAATTAAGAAGAGCAATATAATTACTTATTCATTGATTATAGCATAAGTGAGCCTGACCTTCACATCAGATACTTCCCAGTATCCTTATTAATTACCATTTATTCATGGTCATAGCTATGAAGCTTCCAGTAATTAATATTTTATGTTTTGCTGTTCCACTCCTGTAAGTTATTCCTCCTTTTTGCTTTTCAAATCTGTGGCATGGCTATTGGAAAATTTCAGGTTCAGAAGAAACAATTTTTCTTTCCTCTGCAGTAACCTCCCTCCATCCCTTGCATTATCTTTATTCTCTACCTAAAAGGTGCATATTTGGTAGGTTTTCAGACATAAAAGGCACTTTTTTTTAGGAACACAAAAGAACTTTTATAGAAATCTTATATTAAATCTTATTTTGTGTTCCTTGCCAATGTCATTACAAGGTCTCAAGCACATGGGGACAAGAATCCAGGCACGTGCTAACACATACCAAGATCCAAATACCACTAATCCAAGATGTTCATATTTTACTGTGGCAAGTTTCAGTGCTGATACTAACAGCAGACAAAGGTTCTACCTAGAACAGGCTCATGCATTTATGTGTATTTTAAATATGATATAATTTAAAGGTGCAGTTTGTTATGGTGGAAACAATGTCTCAGGTCTCAGCAACATTCTGCTTACAGTTTACAGAGCAACTCTGAAGTTTCAATTAGGAGAACAGTCAGAGGACCCCTTCATAAAAGCCAAGTAAAAATTCTTTACAAAACAAAACAAGCCATACTGCTTATTATATTGGTTATGAAACAATGACTACATTTTAGTAAATAATTAAATCTAACAAATATGAAAGAAAAGTATCAACTTGTAAGCAAAATAAATCTCAAAGCAAGTCTGATTTAAGAAAATTAAGAGGGACAGTGTACATCGCTGAGCATCCCCCAGACTATTCAATCTACAATAAATGTAGGAGCAACATGACTGATTAATAACATGAAACAAGAACCCATGTAAAGAATAAGGAGCAGAAAGATTACATTAGCTTAAGTCATAGAAGTCCTGAGGGCCCTAAGATATGATAAAATTTGGCTTGACATGGAGTATCTGTTCTGTGAAACGAGATTATTCAAAGTGCAAACTGAAAGCAGCCTAGATTTCCTTCTTTACATTTGCTACAGAGTCTGAGAAGCAACAGAACCTTGTACCCTCAAAGAAATCTAAAAGGATATTGTTTCCTGTTTTGAACATTACAGTCAATTTCCAAAGTGTTTAGAGATTATAAAATCCTTATTTTGAGCTCCATTTCCAATACAACACCCCAGTTCAACAGCATATAGAAAATAACTGGTTTTCACAAGCAGTGAGGCTTTAGTATATTTTAAAATTAAGTATGCTGAGATATCCACCAAAAAGGAAAAAAATACTTGCACATTCTTCTATACAATAAGACTTAAAGACTCTTCTGTCTTCCGTAAGCATTAACATTCATTTATTCATTTACATCCAGGTTAAGTTAGTGGTTATCAGACATTTTAAAATTTTCTTGCCCTACCCATGAGTAAATGTAGCAGTAGAACCAATATATGCCTTTAGTTGCAAATGAGTTTGCTCACGCACGAGTAGGGCCATCCCAAAAGCTAAGATGCTGTCTATCTTAAGTCCATCTCGTGCTATGTGGATTTTCAGGTTGTTTTCTGTAAGCTGCCTTAAGCAAGTTTATTTATTCATTTTTGAAATGAAATTAGAAATCAGATAGCAGACACCTATTGGGAACATATAAAGAAGATGGACCCAGACTCCTCTGCAAAGTACACAGAAACAAGAAAGCTACAAAAAGGGGCATTCTGTTTAGGTACTGAAATTACACCATGGCAGCAGTCAAGTACTGGGATAGGTTGCTCAGAGAGGTTGCATAAATTCTATTCATAGAAGCAATCAAAATTTATTTGGACAAACACCAGATTGTCCTGGTAAATTTTGAGTATCTCCAGTCTCCTGTTGTTTAAACAGGGTTTGATGCTCCACAGCTCCTTCTCAAACTAAATTATTCTAGGCTTCTCCAGCTGAAAGGTAAGTTGAAAGACNCCCAACAACAGCTGCAAACTAAGAATAGGCCACAACATCTAAAATTCTAATTTTTGAGTTAGACTTTCCGGAAAATATACAGCACCTTTTTCATAATCCTTCAAAGAGCAGCACATGTGAGACATTATCACACTCTGAAATCAGACCATAGGGCTTGCTTTCTTTACAAGTTAGTTTTCATTTAGTGCCCCATTATATTCCTGTTGATGTTGAAATAAGTAACCTATGGCTTTTAAATAGCAAGTTAAAAAGGCCTTGCAGGTGGTGATTATTTTTATTCATGCTTGCTTTCCACACAAGAGATGCTGACAACTCTTCAGTACTTTGCAGAAAAGATCCCCTCTAAAAATATAAGATCCAAACTACATAACACCTACATAGTCATTTCCTGATACCTAATGGTAAAGCTGTTATGCAAATGGTGAGGTGGTTTATACAACAAACAATTTTGGCTGCAAAAAAATTAGTTACATTAAAGTTTTTTCAGTAGTTGGACAAGGCTGCATAAGTTCTATCCCTAGAAGAAGCAGTATTTCCAACAGGGCCTCAAGCACCCAGCTGGGAGCAGTGGGTAAGCACCTTCTCTCCAGCAATTCAACAGCTGGTACCCCATGCGTCCCAACCAGCCACTACACATCAGACAACAGCTGAGGGAAATACAGATGCTGAAAATGTCATTGGCTCAGTCTCAGTCTTTGTACAGCTCTTTTCCCACAATCATATAATACTTCAGTCCTCTTGAGTTGAACAAGGAACAAAAATTTCCCAGCACGGAACTTTCTGCAGTATAACAAAAATTAAGTCACAACTGGCAAGACAGAAGTTAAGGCATTGCCAGTAGATTCAAAGACATCTAATGATTTTAATGAGATGCTGTTGTTGTAGTTCAGAATGCTAATCACTTCTCACACTGAAGAGAATAGCCCATGTATGCCCAGAAAAGCAGCACAAGCCAATCATAACAAACCAAAATAGCAAAGTTATATTTGGAATTTCACAGTGATTCATTGACCTGCCTTTTTCAAAAGAGCCTTTGAACAGATGTCATTACTAAGTCATGTTAAAAGAAGCAAATATTTTGAGAATGCTCACTTTGCTCCCTTATACAATTGAATCAAGCCATCTGTGCTATAGTGGTCCTTAACCAATATTCTATCTGCTTAGAAGGTACTAAAACTCATCCCTGTTTCGTTCTCTGATCCTACTATAAGGTACATCTTTGAGGTGTTCTCCAGAGATTTAGACAAATGTGGAAAAAAAACCCACACTTGTTCAAGATAAGGAGTTCTGATTTTTGTTTTGTTTTCCCTTTCCTGTTCACAGATTCACAGAATGGGTCAGGTTGGAAGGGATCACTGTTTCATCTGATCCAAACCTCCTGCTCAAACAGGGTTACCCGAGAGCACAGATTGTGTCCAGACAGTTCTTGAATATCTCTAGTGAAGGAGATTCCACACCCTCTCAGGGCAGCTTGTCCCAGTGCTTGATCACTCTCACAGTAAAGAAGTTCCTCCTCATATTCAGGTGGAGCTTTCTTCACATCAGTTTCTGCCCTTTGTCTCTTGTCCTATTGCTTGGCACCACAAGACCTTGCCTCCGTCCTCCTTTCAAATACTGACAGACATTGATAAGGTCCCCTCTCAGTTGTTTCTTCCAGAATCTGAAGAAGCCCAGCTCTCTCAGCCTTTACTCATAGGAGATGTTTCAGTCCCTTAATCATATTTGTCACCTCCTCTTGGAAAATACAAAATTTAAACTAGGAGAATTAAGTGAATATTTGGAATCACAATGTTATCTAAAGACTGGAAATACCCTCCTGGCATTAAGTAGAGAATTGCATCTTCAAAAGAACCATAATTCTTAAGAACTTCTACTTTCAGAGCACAGACTTCAGTCCTCTTCTAGATACATAGATTTGATGACTTGATTACAAAGGCCAAAAATAGCCTCTGTTTCATGGCATTGATGGAAAGGCACAATCTTATCTTTAACTGTTTCCAGATCTGCATGACTGTCTTAATTAGCATTGGAGCATTCAAACTTGGCACCCTGGGGTTTTTCTGTGCCTTTCTCAGCAACAAATGTATTGCTTTTTCCAATAGACTGTGTTTGTATACTTTGCTAGAACAGGGACATAATTATGGGGTCATGAGGAGGTGCACAGCATAAAGCAGTTTAATCTGTATTTTCTAATCTCTGAAAGCAAAAAGAGAGTGTTTTATCATTAACACCACCCATGCTGAGACTGAAAACACAACTGGCACAGTAAAGTACAAAATTATGATTGCTGTTACCAACAGGTAGCTCCAAGAAGTCACCTGGATTTCTTCCAGATAATCTAATACTCAAGAATACTTTAAAGGTTTTGTTACCATGTGGGGTTTATTTTTCTTTTAAACAAAATATTTCAGTATTTCCCAATGTTGGATGATAAATCCTAAAAGTGAACACATTTACAAAAGGTTACAGAAACATTTTCTCAACATTCTGGGAAGAATATTTTGGAAGCCAAATGAATTTAAGGGAGTAGAAGAAAAACAAATACCATTACACAGTTTTACTTCCATGTACCTTCTAATTTTTTTCTCTGAACTGCAACTGCCGGTTTTTCATATTGCCATAGGAAAGGGGTGTTAGAGTAGCCAGTCTCCCCGCTTTCTTTAGCTGTGCAATATTGCTAAGGCAGGCAGTTGGCTCCAAGAAAAAGCCAGACTGAAGGTCAGGGTGCAGACAATACCAATGTACGCACAAGATAACATCAGTGACTTCAAGCTAAGAGTGCAAGGCAAATACAACATTTTAACTCCTTCACCTCACATCTGTCTTCAGATTCTTTTTCTGAGCATGATATTTCTGCCCTCCTGCAGAGCTGGATGAACAGAGACACACCTCTTCAACAGACCACACTTCTTTTCCCTCTGGGAGATCTGGCAACTGCAGGTCCTTCGACACATGCTTTTTATTCCACACAACTAAAGCCTTGTGATTCTACAATTCCAGAAGAGGATTATTTTGGCCACACATGAAAGCTTCAACAGTAATGCAAGCAAACTTCAACAAACTTACATTTCTTCTCTTTTTTTAAAAATCACTTATTGCAAATGAGCTCAAAGCCAAAAAATGAACAAATAAATGAATCCATTTTCTTTTGCTTGCTAACTTCTGGAACACTATCAGAAAATGTTTAGATAGATTAAATGTTCAAACATAAAATTATTTTACTGAGTCAGGCATCTATTCCAGGAAGCTTCAGTAAGACATTAGCTCATTTCTCATTTTGAGGTGAATGTGTTTTTTCTTTGAAATAATTATTATATAAGTATAATCCCGATGATCCAGAGTCTAATATTACAGGAGTTATTTGGAGCACCTCCAAAGTTGATTACACAGTTATTGTTAGACCATAAAAAGGAAATACTACTTTTAGTCTTCATTCAGGCTCAAGTTTTAGAACTGCTCCCTCAATTCCTTACCTCCTCAAGATAAAGTTTTTGAGCAACCTGCATCTAATAAGTTTTGCCTAGTTTCAATTTTCTTTAAAAAAATTATCATCTATGCAAGCAAGCCTACAATTACATTCTAAGGGGGAGAAAAGCATGTGTCTTCACTGAGGAAGATGTTGCAAACACACACAGATCTATTTTTCACAGATATCTATGTGAAAGACTGTGGCAAGAATCAAATACTCTAAATTAATGTAACAGCTTCATTAGGTCACAATTTTCTATCAAGCAAGCACATGAAGCAATGAATTAATTCTGCCCCCATTGCTAAAGATTGTGCTTTGATACCTACCCAACAAATTAAAGATATCTGTAAAGTTTCGACTTAAAACCAAATGAAAATAATTTGGATGCAGCTATCTACGCATAACTCTGCAGTGAAGTGTTGAGGGGTACAGTGGCCTCACATTGCTGTGTGCCCACCCAAAGTATTTGCTTGAATTTTGAGAAGCAGTAGCCTGCTGCCTAACAAATATTAAGCTGTCAAGACACACTGATTTGGATTGCAAAGACAAGAGAACTCTTGACAGCTACCCACAGAACGTTGCATTCCTCCAGCTTCCAGTTGGACAAAACCTGTGCAGTAGCCATAGGCTCCCGTGGGTTCAGCCACAGCTGCCAGGCTTCAGACAGGAACATTCAGGATATTAAAAGTGGGTATGAGTATCAAAGTCCAAGACTCTCAGAACACACACAAGCCTTGATTGAACACACCCAAAAGGTTTTACTAGCAAAACAAAGCTTAACTTTGCTTTTTGGTTACCAATAATATCAAATAAACCAAAACATTTGTGCTCACATGATGCATGAAAGACTTCACAGTGGATTCTACTTCATTACTTATAACAGAAATTGTTTTTAGAGATCACATTTTCCTACACAACACTCCAGTTGAATGCTCTTTTCCTTGAACCTGATATTCACGTTGTGACTGCCACTAAATAAAAGCCAAATTAAGTTTGAAAATAATATTGAATTGTTTATAATTGTAAGACCACGTCATTGCTCGTGAATTTATAAAGTAATGAAGAAGCATAATGCAAGAAGTAGATGCTTCTTTCATCCTAACACTAGATTATCCAAAGTTCATTTTCAGTCATAACACTGCTCTAAGAAGTTTTACACAAATATAGGACACCTATGTTAATATGATCCAGCTCAAATAAAGCCAGCAGAGCTTTGGTTATGGATATTCACTTGCTTTTAAAAATTAAATCTCACTAAAAATTTTCTTTGTAGCACTCAGAAAGTCCTATTTTAGTTCTCATATTGCTACCAATACCACTTCCAGAACACTGCTAACAATACCATATCACCTTGAAAATAATAAGTACTTATTATAATTTCACTAAGATTTTTTTAACAAAAATAAGTTTAAGTATTTTAAATGGATGTATCTGGGGATGGTAGAGAGAAATTACCTTCACCAGCCCTATTTGCACATAAAATTAATCCATTTACTATATTTGGTACAAGAAAAGGTTTACTCATTTGCTATTGCATCTCATAATATCAAATAATTTGTCACTAGTATAAAATAAAGCCAATAAAGATTTACTCATCAATAGAAAGAACAACCCTGGCCCATACCCTCACACTGCCTCTATCAGAAAGAACAGAACAGTAATCTACTCAAATACCACCCCCCACCACAAAAAAAAACCAGCAAAAAAAACAAATAAAAAAAAGATTTCTCTTATTTAAACTGAGAGCAAAGCAGCTTTTAAAGTTGGTGATCTTCTGGGCTAAGCTGAAATTATACTTAAGCATTCTTTTGTTGGATCAGATTCTCATGGAAAGAATCAGGGAAATTTTTAGAAAAATATGTGGCTGTACGGTTGATAAGGAAAAAAAATTGGATGTTTTACATGTTATTTAGAAGAAAGAAGAGTTTAGGCCCTATCTACAGAACAAGAAACCAAAATTAGCACAGCATTCCCCTGAATACTACCTTCTGCTTCTCAACAGGACTATTTATCCCAGAGATTATATGATGCATCTCTAACAGTTTGATCATCTAAGCACCCTCATTCAAAGCTCTACAGGGACAGTACCTCATGTTATGTAAATGTAACCTAAATGTCAGCATCTAGAAAAGAGACAACACATTCCAGGTATTTGTAGAAAGAACAGCAGCTTCATCCACTGTGTTTCTTCTGATAAACCAACACAAGGATCTTGCACCAGGTTTAGACTGGAAAATAATTTTTTAAGAAAGCCGCAAGGACTAAGCATGGCTATTGTCTCTGTTCTCACCAAAAATCACAGTATTTATCATAGTTTTTTTATAATTATGCATAATGTAGCAAACATGAAGTTGTAGATTAACAACTAGTGGTTTTTCCTAGTCACAAAATAGTAGAAACACTGTAAGGCCTTTGGAAATGAATGATTCAAAAGTCAAACAGTGGCCATACTCCAGGAGCTTTAAGATACCATATATAGAGAGTTCCATATGGGGTAAGAGAACAAGGAACACATTAAAACAGTATTCTAAAAGTATAATCAAATCTAAAATAATTATGATACTGTGCACAAACAGCATATTTCTCATCATGACTGGCAGTCATACTGTATTACACTTCCTTACAAGCTCCTTTTATCAGGCTTCTTTCCATGACATCTTCCCTCACAACCTTCTCCAAACTGACTCAAAACCATTGAGATCAATAACACAAGGTCCAAAAATTAAGAAATTTAACAATATTTGCATGATATGAGCCTCATGTGACAGGAAAAAACAGCAAATTTAATATATACTTTCTAAAAATCATAATATTTGCTAAATGGAAAATATTTTCTATCTGGGGAAAGAAGCTATTTCATAACTCTACATTCACACTCAGTGTCAGCTACTGAAACAAGTATTTGGAATCATCTTTCAATTCTAATGTATATCTTTACAAGTCTGGCTAAGAGAAAAAAAAAACTTTTTTATTGCCCAGAGAAGTTGAGGATTTCCCATTCTTAGAAGTCCAAGGCCAAGCTGGATGAGGCCCTGGGCAACCCTGACTAGTGGAACCTCTCCTTGCCCATGGCAAGGGTGTTAGAACCAGGTGATCTTTTGTCCCTTCCAACCCAAATCATTCCATGATTCTATTGGCATGTTTAGTGAGCAAACAGCTCACTGGATGCCACTCCAATGAATCACTTGGATAATTCATCAGCTTCTGAAGGTTCAGTCTGAACATTAGACACAGCTTCTGGACATTAATGGAGCACTGGAACAGATTCATTAAGACTGTCAGGGAATTTCCTGAAGGCTCTCAAGATTTGTCCAGACTATGCAACAACTGAGCTGAAAAAACATTGACCCGAGCATGAGCTCAGACTAGATGACCTACCCAGGTCCTTTCCAACAAATCTTCCACTATCCCACAAATGCACAATGAAGAATTTGATGCAGAAACTATTATGATGGACCTTATCCATGAAAAATTCCAATAAGATACACTCTTGTTTTTAATTTCTGATGAAGTCCACATTTTCAGTACAAGATTCCACTCCCCCACATTAGTTTCCAATCTTCTCAAGAGCACACAAGCCATTTTCTTTTACTATTCCAGTCAACTATTTTATCCTAGCAATAATCATCAAGCTCCAAGACACTGTTGACATTATTTATAGCATGAGTCTCAACAGCCTCAAGTGCACTGGATTTTTAAGGGAAAGCACATAGATCTCTTAAGGGAAAATTAGTCAAGTGTGCAATGTTGCCTGGAAAAGCCTGTCTGGCACTTTTGTATGGGCAGTTAACTTTCAAATGACACATTGACTGGCAAAATACTTGAAAGAGGCTTTCCAACAAATCATCTTCAAAAATTCTTTATCCTCTTCAAAACAAAGGTCATGAATCCCTTTCAAACCTCAGCTTTGATCACCCCAGGCTCCACAATCAGTGTATCCTGTAGCAAATATTTTAAACTCAGAAACTGATAACTAAATGGACATGCACTCAGCTCCTCCATGTGAAGAAACCCTGAATCCCAATAATTGCAAAAAAATACCAGCACTTCTCAGGTAATGTTTTTTAATCTCTAAGTTAACCTTTGCTTGGCCTACATTTAAGACTTGCTTTTACTAAAAGCAGAATTAATTCAATCTTTTTGTTGATACCATTATCCATAAAGGCAGTCATAAATTAAACAGAAGTCAACAATTCTGTGATAATTACATAAAAGAAATCCACTCATCCCTTTCTTTCAGCAATCAGCTTTTACTGTTACAGAGTAGCTCCAACACAGAAAAACCTCACATGCCAACAGGAACACGATAAACATCAGTGCCCTAGAAGACACAGTCAGGAAAACAATGCCGTTGTTCTACAAGTGTTCTTAAAGCTATATTACTCTTGCTGCCAATAGCAAAAAAAAAAAATCAGGTATCTCTTGCTATTGTAAAGAATGTCATAAACGTAAAAGACTTGAGAAATTATTATCACTTATGTACCTTCTTTCTCTAATAAGAGAGCCTGCTGACGTGAAGCCAAAATTGTACAGGTCTGTAACGAGCTCGGATAGACCTGAGTGACTCTTAGTTGAACTTCTTTCTTTAGGCCTTCTAGTTTTCATCAGTTTAAGATGCCTAAAACTAGATAAAACTAGAACCTTCCAGTTGTAGCCTGTAATCCTGGAAAGATGAATTAGCATGCCAGCATTCAAGTAATGCAGGTTTACACAAGGCTGGAATGATTTCCAGCATTCAAAATTAATTAAATCTCAACTGTTACACTTTCTCTCTTTGACCAAGTCTCTTTTTTGTTAAGAATTGCAAGACTATCAGAGAAACCAGCTCTGAAGCATTTAGAACTTTAGAGATTTAATAGAAAGAACTCTGTCTTCAAATAAAAATCCAGTATCATGAAAGGCAATGGCTGCAAACCAGGACTTAAAGAAACTGCTACTTAGCAAGTAAATATAAGTTATTCTCATCACTGCACATTGAAAGGATTTTGAAGCTTAGCCTATCAGCCCAGATACTCACACTGAAAACCTGTTTATGCTTACATTTGAACTGCCCTTGCACAGCTTTTGGTGGACATGAAAAATTTCTCTCAACTTCAGGCAATTTGTTGTTTAGCAATCTAGAGTAGATAAATACAGCACCATTACTCACCTTCTGATTTTAAATTATTGAGGAAGTAACAAATGTCATCAGGAACCCTAGAGTGCTTTCATACAACCAAATGTCACCTCTTCCCCTGCAGTTAACACTCTCTCTCCATCATTAGACAATCTGCTTTGCAGAAATGTTTCCTTCCTTTGCCATACAATCACTGCTAGCACGTCACTCTGTATTTGCTTTCAAAAAATTGCTTTCTCTAAGCCTACTCTTTCATTGCAGTCAAATTAAGAAAGGAATTAAAAAAAGGAAAAGAGTTACTTATCCAACTTATATTTATTAGGGTCTACTTTCAGATAAACATGCCTTTGATTAGTGAAAACTGGTCTTTCATATATGCCTCAGAAGTCTGCTCTATGTCTTCCAATATCAGCATCACAACAACTAACCATCTCCATCACCTCACAGCAAGTCTATTACAATGACAGGTTACAAGTGTTTTAAAACACTCCATCGTTGCCTTCATTCACATTTCAATTAAGCTGATGGTACGTCTTTAGCATTTCCATATAATGCTTTTACCTTCAGGATAGGACAGTTGTAAGGGCTTTAAACCATTGTTATGGTTTTATTCTGGAACTCCTAAGTACTTGGATTTTTCCACTTGGTTTCAACATTTTTGTCCTATTTAAACATAGACGGTCAGGAAATGGTGCCAACAAAGTATAAAAAGCCCCTCAAAATTCATTCAGTACAGATGAAAAAAGCATATGAACATGCAAAACAGAAAATTAGTTCAGGAGTAACACAAGAGAGCTAAAGAGGCAAAGAATAAACCTTGGGCCTGCCATCCTCCAGTTCAGCATGGTCAAAAGGATTTCCTATCTTTGTTCTCCATCTTATAACAATAATCCCAACACCTCTGGGGAAGCTCTTATTTTACTGGCACCAGAGGAAAGGGAAAAAGGTGGAAGGGAGAGACAACAGGAACTGCAATTACCATCCCCTCTGCACACCTCAGCTAAGGCCCTGCACACCAAGGAGGAGAGGCAGCCGGCCAGCAGCTGCTGTTTTCATAAACAACAAACAGCCTCTCACCTATTTCACTTTTTTGCTGTAATGCATAGTGAAATAACCTCCAGGGATTTTTACACCTTTAGAAAAGGGCAACTCTCAAGTATCAAGGACACCCTCTAAGACTTCTCTGCTATAGCACACGCTTTCCACTTCTGTCTCCAGTTCCAGACATTCCAGGGAGAAAACCACACTTTAGAAGATAAAAAGCACTTTGGGTAAAAAAAATCTATTGTGGATTTTTATTTTCTGCTCTTTTTATCTTTTTTTTTTCTTAAACAAATATTAGAAAAGTGAAAGCACAGATACAAGACAGCAAGTCAGGAGAAAGGGTGGCCTATGTCACCTCACCACTATCCTTTCTTATTCATACATTCACGATGATTTTAACATGTACATCAAAGACAACTGCACCAAGCAAGTTTCCTCCTCTTTAAATTATGTCTTACAGTAACACTCCTTCACTATACTAAAAGTATAAGCTAAAAGCATTCCACACTCTGACTCAAGCAGAGCAGTGATGCATTTCCTATGTTAAAAAACCAAATAGGAAAAGGCAAGCCTGCTGCTTTTAGATAATTCTATTTTTATTTCTTCTAAAAATCTTTTCATCCATTTGACCCTTACTTGACTTCCACACAGCTAAGGTTTCTCCTTTCTTCTGCCTCCATGTCAAGTAATATTTGCAAGTACTTTTAGAGATATCCTAGCCACAATACCATTAGGCTATAAATGTTTAACAGTTGCTCACACATCTCTGAAAAGCAGGGTATTGTTCTTGTTATCCAATTCTAATGGGAAATTTCTATCATGTCACAAATTCTAACTAATCACAAGAAGGCATGGAATCTGCATTCAAATGGGGACTTTACTATTTACATTTTCTGCAAACTCAGTTTGCTTGCAGACACACATTACACTTGAATAAAACAAAAATCCATTTTGAGACCCCAAATGGGACAGAAAACAACCAACATTTTATCATTTTCCTGACTAGGTGTCATGGTCTAACCCCAGCTGACAACCAAGCCCCACACAGTGGAATGGAGGAGAAAATTGGAAGGGTAAAATTGAGGAAAAAAAAAAATCCTAGGTTTAGATAAATACAATTTAACAGGTAACATTAAAGCAAATCAACTCAAGGAAACCATTCACCCCTTCCCAAGGGCAGGCAGATGTTCACCCATCTATGTTGCGGCCGGCTTCCACACCACAACACATCTGCACAAAAGCAGGGCTCCCTCACACATGGAAATGGCTTGGAAAGACACACATCATCACTCCAGAGATCCTCTTGTCCTCCTCCTCCTACCTTCTGGCTGAGCATGTGTCCAGCTGGCACAGGACATCCCTTCAGCAGGCTGGGCTCAGCAGGGCTCCGTCCCAACCTCTTGGGCACCCCCGGCCTCTTCACCAGTGGGGTGGGGTGCAAAGCAGAAAAGGCTTTGCACTGCACAGCTGTGACAAAAAATCCCTCATCCCTGTGTTGTCAACACTGTTTCCAGCACAAATCCAAAACCATTGTCACTGAGAAGAAAATGAACTCTACCCCAGTGAAAACCAGGATATTATACTTTTCTTACTGGATTCTTCTTCCACTGTCATTTGTTCCAGGGCTGTCACAGCACACTCCTGTTGACCTGCTGAATACTCCAACCNAAAAAAAAAAAAAAAACCACCTCCATGTCTGCTGTTATTGGATTCACAGGCTTTTTTTTCCACTACTTAATTTACTTAGTACAAATGTCGTTGGGCAATCTAGGGGAACCTTTGAGAATTCTGCTGCTTTTCTTCACAGACACACACTTGGTAAGGTCTTCTAGCTCTCATAAAGACCACAAGAATATAACATATATATAGTATATCCAGCAAGAAGGAAGCTTCTTCCAAAAACTATCATTTACACAAATAGTAGCAGCTGCAGTTATACTAAGGATATAATTTTATAAGAGCTAATCATATGTAAAATTAGGTCATCGCAACCAAGTCTTAAATAAGTTCTTGGGAAAATATTGCACATAGTCACGGGTACAGCACAGGCAAAGAGAACTAACTGCTCATTCTAAAGTAGCTAGTCATTGCTACTTAATTTTATTAGTCTTCAACATGATTCAGGACACAGCAATGATAGGAATCATGCAGACAACTAGAAAAATTCACCAGAGCAGGCAATCTACAGCAAAGGGAATTGCTAGCTGTTAAGAGAGATTTGGCAGCAGTTGTGGGGAAGATGTCATTCAGTTTTGACTAGAAAAATGCCATAATTGTCATAATAGTTCATTTAGATTTACTTACATGCTGTGTAAATCACTTTACACAAACACATGCAACCACTAGCACCTGTGAAGACAGGCTCCAAACTTACCAAACCAAGACAACTGTGGCAAATACCTACCTTAACTGCTAGTTTAAAGACCACCAGGTGCAAATAAAAGAAGGACCAGGCTCATGATCTCTAGTAATACATTCCTTACTCAGCAATACTACAGTTCTCCCTTCATGATGTTAAACTTTCAGTCAGCTCTTTTCAATTCAGTTTTGAAAATGCTCAAATCCATAGATAACATCTGTGAAGAATAGCTTTTAGGTTAAAGTTGACAACAAGTCCTATAAGAAAATAATTTGTGTCTTGACATATCTTAAGAGAAAATGAGCATGAATATGCATAGCATAAATATAGTTCTTTGCAGGTCTATAAGGATAATAATTTATGTTATAAAAAATATAGACTCAGAAATCCAAAATCTCTCTAAATGCTTTTTTGGAGGTTTGATTCAGTACCTAGTAGTTAGTCCAGAAATGGCTTCCTTTCCTGTTTTTAAATGTTAACTCCTCTATCTTTTCAAAAACAGCAGAAAATGTCAGAAAGAGGTTTAGTCACTTGCAAAATTTCAAATTACATTTGAAATGTGGAATGCAAGTGCTGCCTCATACAACCTAAAGATAAAACTTGCATGATAGTCAAATGCTACTATAACAAAAGAAGTGAAAATAGAAGAGACAATTCAGGTTTTTTCTCCCAACACCTCTTGCTTAATGTTTATAATTTTTTTTTTATTGTAAGACAAAAGAATAATATGAAGTTTAACTTTAGCTGTAGATTGACAGGGACAAGAACTAGCCTGCAAACTGGTTCTTTTCATGATTATAGGCATACTAAAAATTTAATTGCAATATTAATTAGTTCTCAGATTACTTTATTTTATAATGATTTGCTCTTAAGATACAATATCTGGGTGAAAATGTGTGTTTTGCTGATTTTTAAAAAATAAAACTGACTATGCTGGACAATAGTGATGCACCAGCTCCCAGCTGAAAAACTACAAGTCAAAAATATGCATTTCACTGTAAATAAGAGTATAAGTACTTTTCACCAGTTTATTTATAATGTACTAGAAGTGATAAGTGCTTTTCATGAAGAGGAACTGAAATGCTAATTAACACTTTTTAAAGAAGTGTTTCAGCTTATACAAGTGTTTACTTCCAACAAAAAAGGATTAATATAACTCTGCTTTTCTACAGCTGCATTTAAATTTTCCACTATATTGTCAGAACAGAACTTGTTTCTTCTTGGAAAGCCAGTATAGTGGTGTATGCAATGATCCTTCTAGATTCCAAACTCTTGGAAAAAAATAAGTCAGTGAAATCATGAATTATGCAGTAGAGCTTAAAACAATTTATTCTTACTGATCTCCAGAAAAAAAAGTCCCATTTTATGTGCTTTCTTGTCCAATAAATTTGATCGATTTTCATATCAATTAAATAAGCACACGACCATTTTGATCTCAAGCATATTCTTTTTCACAGAATCTGCATTTATTTCCACAGCTACAACAGTTTTTTATATGACTACATTTATAGCTCTCTTCCTTACACCTCGTTCATGGACAGTTTTATCCACAAACAATTCCATGAGTGACCTCTTGATTGATATCCTGTTAAATATAGAGTCTCCCTGTCCAAATATGCTACTTTCCAAAGTATGTAGCACACTAGTTTCTCATTTCTTTTTATATCCTTCCTCCTTCTCAGCTCAGTATGTCACTATATTAACCTCACATTTGATCTGCACACAAACCATGTGCAAGACACACACATCATTTTCCAGACAGATGCAGACAAAACAATACAGGCATACCCCAAATTAATATTCTGCAGTCATTATGGCAGGTAGCTTTGAACTAGCTATCAGAAACAGAGCTCAGTGTGGCTTCCAAACCCAGTCTGGCTTGTGACAAAACTGGGTGTTACTGGCCTCCCATCACCAGGCAGCTGAAAAGAGCAATGCCACAGCAGTGCCAGCCAGCACCTTAAATCCAGGTACTTACAATGTAATCTATGCAAGGTCGGGGAGGACTATTACTTTAGCTCCAATTTGGATTAACAAAATAAAGTTATAAGGCTCTAAAACCTCTCCAATCCTACCTACAGAGATCTCACATTTATTTGGAGGCCCTGACAGTACTGTGTATATGAGAGCTGTTCTGTCTAGTCTGTTGTTCTCTCCAATGCATTTCCACAGAGATGCCAGTTCACAACTGACAAACCATGCATGCTTTGGCACTCATCTGTCTTTGGTTTTAATCTTGAAAGAAAATCAAATACAGTAACCCCTCAGCTCAAAACAGTTTCATGTAATCTCGTAGGTTTCCCTGCAGACAGGAATACCCTTTTAATTTTCTAGAGGCTTGAGAACATTAAAGAAAATAACCCACCCGCACAACTTTCAGGCAGCAGTGTCAGCCACTGAGGCAGCATTTCATGCATGGATTTAAGACTCAGATTTCACCCTCCCTATAGGGATATAAGGTTAGTGAACATGTGTAGCATGAAGCCGATTATTTCATTCTTAATGCATTCTTGACTAAAACCAGCACATTCCCCAAGAAGGAACTATTTTTATAAGCCAATATGCTTAAAAGTTTATTCTCAATATGCATTACAAGACCTTAGATAGAAAAGGTAAGCTCTAGAACCCAAGTTAATTTCAATTTGACAAAGACCACCTGTCTCCAAAAATTCAGGTCCCTTCAGGTTCAGGGAAGTCAGTAGAAATGTAAAAATCTAATTGTCTGCTCAGTCGCCTTCCTCAGACACAAGGCTGACAGCTTGAGGCTTAGACTTTGGTAGTTCAAACTCTCAGAAGATTTCCATGGATTACCCCTTTGGAACATAAATCATTTAAATTGGAAGGCAAACCAGTTAGAATCATCAGGAAAGAGTACTCACCAACAGATCTGTATAAAGAACTCACAATTCCATTTTCTCCTACCAGTGACAGAAAAGCAGACTTTTCCATTACAAACTCTGGATTTGCTGCACAGGACACAGCACACTGAGCCACAGCAAGGGCAAAAGTGTTTACATTTGGATGCATTAGTGAAATCTGAAGAAATAAAGCACAGAGCTCACATAGAAGAACAAAAGAGCACACAAGGTTGAGGACCCCCTGAAATGCACATTACATCCTTGTAAATTTCTTTCAGTGGTTTACCATAAAAACATTCAAGTAAAAATCAAATAGTAACTACAGATTATTGCTGTTTGAGTCCACAGTATGTAACATTTATTTCACTCTTAAGTTAAATCTCAGTGCTCACATTTGCAATAAAAATCCACTTAGTCAAACAGAAACTCTGTTTTACCAGCTAGAATTCTAAGAATACATGCCAAACTAGAAAAATCAGGAACTTTCCACCACTGAACTTGGCACAACATGAAATGTACAAAGTCAAAATTTTAATTGCTAGAAGTGTGAGCACATCTACTTTATTCCAGCTCGCACAAAATCATTTTTGAAGGAGTAGCTTCACCCTCAGCTAATTCACTGTTTAGCAAACAAGGTAGTGTATTGGAGACAGCACAATTATACCCATCAACACTTACTCAAGATTTATATGCACATTTATATCAAGACTAATACAGTCCTTAAATTTTCATGACTAGCTGCTTGTGATGAGGGCCTATTTTCTCTCTAGCTACACCACAATTCATGGGCTGCCATCTGGTCCTTTTAAGCAGCCTTACAGAGACAGAAATAAAACAAACTTTCATAGTTCATCCACGTAGCAAGAATAAAAGTGAAAATTGCTTATTCTATTCCTGAAGCTATTTTTAAAACTACTTATCCCAACATGCACATTACTTATCATTTGTATGATACCCAACAGGCTTTATGCTGACATGAGATTTTACTCTTAATAGGTGATTGCATCTTGTGTAGAATGCTTGCTGGCTACCAAAAATTGTTTGCTATTCTGCAAAGCATCAGTTTGACATGAATATGTAGATATGTGAAAATCTGTGTTCAAAACAAAGCAGACTAGGATGAAAAGTCAAGTTTGACAGCTGGAAAGAAGCCTTAAGGGTCCTCTTCAAATCAAGTCTGAGTTTTATTCAAAGGTCAATGTCACTGTGACCTATTTCAATTTTCTTCACTAGAAGGACTCAAGAATGCTTTGAAATACAATTGGTCTAGGCATTTGGAGAAAACTAAAAAGTTGGTAAAAATTTATCAGTTCATGACCAGCACAATGCCTGCTCAGAGTGTCAGCTCTTGCAATTTAAATGGCTTCTCTATATCATACATCTTTGCATCCAAATTTAGAAGCAGCTTCAGTTTTAGAATGTTGCAAGAACCACTCCATCAAAGTGGTCAGTCTAACAAACATTGCCTCAAATATAATATACATCTTTTTCACATGGCATTACTTCAAGTAACTTGATTTCTTTTGCTTCATAAAGGTCAGTGATTTTTGTACTCCTGGTGAATACCAGTTAGTGATAATTAGAGCACTCTCAGGAGAGAGATCAAAACAATACATGCTTCTGATTTTTTCTCCCAGAAGACTTCCTCCAGCATCCTCTAAAGATGATATATCCTGTCTGTTCAATCTGATGTGATTACTGCATCAATCAGCATTGCAGATACAAACCATAACTACCATCTAAAAGTACTAAGTAAGAAGTTTCTTAAAAATGAAATCTGAAGGTATAGAAGACAGTTTTACTCAAATTTCTATCAGTTTAAAACCTACACAAAATGACTATATGAAGCTCATTCCTATTTCACATTATTGCAGCCTTCAATTTAAGTCTTGGGGTCCTGCCTGATTACAGTTGAATCCTCTCTTTTTATTGGAGTTACTAACTGCATTAAAAGCACACTAGAGTCATTGCTTTGCATTAAAGACCTGAAAAGGTTTAAAGATACAGCAAGCATGCATGAAGTGTCCAACTTCCCCAGACAAAAGTTTGGTTTAACATTTTCCCCTTGCATGGACCCTTGTTTGGGAAGGGATCTAGACCAGGCAGTGTTTCTAGCCATTTTCACATCTTGGAAGCACTCTAAGTCAGAGGACACAGCTATAGCAATATACAAGTTAATGGGTTCTCACTTCACCTGTAGCAATAATAAACAAGTCTTAATATGATAGCAACACATTTTCCTACACCACACCCCCAAAAGAAAATAAAACAAAAAAATAAACAACCCAAAACATTTATATGGCAGGTATCTCCTGATAGATCTAACACTTTCTAGTTTGTTCAGTAGTTTAAAAATCATACAAACAATAGTTTAATTGAAAAAAAAATCTTGGTATTGGAAGACCTCATGATATACTACTACTTTTTGCATTAATTACCTCCCAAAAGTTTTCAGTACCTCTTGAAAATTCACGGGTAAAGTTCCTTATCAATATCAATACACATCACAATTATATACCCTAATATAAAAAAAGAAAAGAAAATGTAGTAATAACCATATATCCTGGCACACCGACTATGGTTTACCCTTTATTCTAAGAACAATTGGTATTGCCTATACCAAAAAAGTGTTTCAATACTTGACAACTTCAGGGCAAGAGATGCACAAAGGGTGAAACAAATGGGTAATTTAGCCAAATACAATTTAATGTGAGGCAGTTTCAGCATAATCTAACACTTATAGATGGGGTCACATCTAAACAATGGCATGTCTCCCCCTCTCAGCGAGAATTTGGTTTTTTTCAGTTCAAGTACATCCAGGACATTTGGGGAGAGCACTTCTTTGCATCAACACCTGGATAACTTCAATGCAAATCACAGCATTAAACTCCCCTTTACATCAAGAGTATATGTCTGGCACCTGAAAGAGAGCCCAGGATTCCTCTGCTCCAACACCTGCAGGCCACACCTGCAGGGATATGGGAGAGGGCTGGACATTCATAGACAACATAAGCAACAAGTCAGTTTACTGAATCTGGAAGTTCTGCTTGCAACTCTCAAAATTCATAACTGCTACTATGCTTGTTAGTGTTACCTTTATACTTGCATAGACAACTTTCAGGTGGTTTTAAGTCACCAATTCTCCCTCCATGAAGGGATGGTTTAAACAGCTTTCACGGCACAGATTTTCAGCATCTCTTTCATCCAAGCTCACAGTAACCCCATGGGGAAGCACCTTCCACAAAAGCAGAGGCCAGTCTTCAAGAAGCTGCTGCAAACACTTAAACCACTATCTCTGCTCACTCACCCAGACCCCAGACATAAGCTGCACTTGCCCGTGTGGCTGACCAAGCAGGACAAGAACAGCACTCAGGCTGGAAAGGTGGTGAATATCCTGGCTGTCCCAGGGGAAAGGTAGACATCAACACAAAGTAAAACATGGTGAATTGAGAGAACAGTGAGAAAGAAGGACATAGCATTTTTATTTCTACAATCAGGTAGGGATAATTAGCCCACCAGCACAACTCAGTGGTTACTAACTAACTCAAAAAACAAGTGAGCCCCTGTTTCACCTCACCTTCTCCTGACAAAGGAGCTGCTTTTCCTCCTGCCACATGCAAAGGCAGTGTAAGCATCCTGGAGAGCCAAATACACCTACACACAAATCCCTCTTGTGAGAAGGACAGAAACATCCAAGTTCACCTCACAATGCTAGCAGCAAACCAGAATGCATGAGGTGTGCATATAGAGAAGGAGGAGATGGTTCAATACCTCACAATTCAAAGATACTTTCAGTCAGGAAAGAAAAGTATTTTACACATTAACAAAAAGCATCTCCACAGGAAAACCTGTTCAAACTTGACTACAGTGTTAGTGCTCTAGCTGCTATAATTAAAAATAACCCACAAAACAGAGCCATTGCTCAGACTGAATTGCATATATTTGCAGACTCCTTTTTTCTGAGGTAGAGCAATAACCTCTAAGCACAATCACCTGACAGAGGTATCAGACATGCAGTTGAATGACTCTTCATCAATAGCCACTTTACAAACCTTACAAGACATGAAAGCACTCCCTCAGCCTTTGGATATTCCCTTTTTAAGGCAGCCTGTGTACACCTGTAGAAGCAGGGCATTATGGAGCAAGCTCATCCCAATGGAAAAATCATAAAAACTTTAGCCAGAAAGCTTTTTATTAAGTTCCTTTTCGCTTCCTTCTTCTTTTATTTCCATGGAAAAGTCCTCATCACAAGCCAGTAGATCACACTTCCTTTATCAACAATAAGCTACAGCTTCTTTTCTCACCTAGATGTACACTTAATTACACTTCTCTCCAAATTCTCCAAATAGAGTCATGAATTTCCTCTCAATTTGTATAAACAGCCAGGAACATTCACAGAGTATCTCTCCTATGTTCAGAACTAGAAATCTAAATATGCTGAAGCATATTACAACTCCCCAAACAAAACTACACCTACAAGATTCCTCTACTTTTTTTTTTCTAACTGCACTTCCTTGAGCTTTCCTCAAAAAGAAATCCAGAGCCCTTCCCAATGAACTTTTGTCTCTCTTTCTTTTTTAGCCCCCAGAAAAACAAATTTCTACTTACCCTTTTCACCTTCAATGTCCAGGAAACAAGCAGACCGAAACTTATAACCCACTTACAGCATTTCTCAAAAAAAAAAAACAAAACACCAGTGTCAGCAAACCAATCCTCCCATTACCTTTCCTACTGCAAGAGAGGCAAAGAACAGAAGGCAAATCAGAGGAAAACATGTAAAGAGCAGCCTACCTTTGCTCTCCTTATTTCTAGATGCACCTGGCTTGCCCACTTCCCATTTAGATCTGGATGGGGAACACCTGCTCCATGGGGCAGCAGGGAGGGCTGGCTATTTGCCATCATAGGCCATGAGTCTATAGCAGCTTTAACTGGCTTTCATAGTTTAGAAAGAGCTGGAATGTCAACGACTTTGCTTTTTCTAATGAAACCCTGCCCAATTTCTATTTTTACTTAGAGAAGGCTAATGGCATTGCTTTTTAAAAATTCCTTGTGTTGAGTAACTATCTTTTATGAAGTAGCAGCTTAGAGGGGTTTTCTTAGCTTTTCTCAAATGATCTATAAAAACTGTAGTTCTGTGCAATCTGGAAAATATTTTCTCAAATCAAATACAAACATTCTTTTTGTAGAAAAAAATGTCTTCATTGTATCTTCTGGAGCTAATAAAAACAGGACCATTATTCTGTGAAATTTTAGTGTCCCAGGAATTGCTGAATACTCTTCTTTTTCTGATTTAAGCCTTTTGCAGATTCTGAAAAGCCAAAGCCTGGCTTATAGTTTATGAATCTTGAGATACCAGAAAGGAATTGACTGCGTAAGTCTTAACTACTGGAACATGATGTGCTAGCACCAGGGAGAGTTAATCCCAACCAAGACTAATCTTCTAAAACAGATGACCTGAGCCAGCTTTACCTTTAGCTGGGCATGTATATTACAGTTTCAGCTGAATTATTGCTTTGTAGTTTCTCTCTTTACCCAAGGCACTAAAAGGGTCACCTTTTATTTTCTGCCCCTCGCAAAAAACCCCAAAAAAACCTGAAAAAAACCCAATAAACGACCTGAAACAGCAATAGAATAGCAGGTTTATGTTAAAAAAAATTTAAAAGCATGATGCTTGAACAGTGTCTCCTCCTGTCTCTGCCCCAGTTGTGCTTTGCCACAGGGGACCATTATGGCTGCTGCTGCAGGTACAAATCCTTCACCTCTTGCCACCAGTCCCAAGCATCCCCCCACCCACAGCCCAGCAGTGCAAACCAGCTCCTTGTGCCAGACAAGAACCATTTCCCCTGCTCCTAGCAGTGAGAGCAAAACACAGCCCATGAGGGATTCAAAAGCCCAAATCTGTCCCATACAGCTGACAAAACTGGATCACCCAACAGGTGGGAATGGACACATTAATTATCTAAGTGCTGGATCTCTCTGCATTAGGTAACATACGTTGTAGATTGCTGGGAAATGTTTCTTCACTTTCTTGCAAGAGGCCCAGTTACTGTGTGTGCATCAAAGTTCTGCCAGTGCCAGCAGCTGAAGAAGTGTGGGTGCCAGCGCGTGAATACCAAATAATAATGGAATCCCCAGGAGATATCTGATTCAATTTCCTCTGCAGTACAAGACAAACATGAAAATTCATTGTCTTGATTAGCTTTAGTGCAGGGAAACAGCTTTCACTGCTGATTGTAAATCTTCTGAGTGATCTCATTTAGCTTTTAACCTTCCTCTCCTTTTCATCCCTACGCAGATTATTCCAGCCCAGACATTCATTTATTTGAATAGCCTAAGACATGCAGATGTTGTCTCCAGTCAGAATGAGAAGCCTCCGAAGTGCACAAATAGTACTAAGACCATTATAAACATCTTTCAGAGTTTCTTAGTACAAATGTACAGTTCAGATCTTGTTCCTAAAAATAAAAAACTACAAGGACCGTCACCATCACAGATAAAATACATCTACTTTCCTGAAAATTGCCAGTGTTAAAACTGGGGAATGGGTGAGCAGTTTAAAAACTGGCAACCTCCCCCTGTGTTTTAAATCACCTTTTCAAGGACCTCCAGAGTGATATGAAAGCCAGTAATGTGTGATAGCACAGTGTCAGGGGGGGTCACAGAAACAGGGGAAGAGTGCTGTGATCTAATGAGACACTGGCAGCATACCCACATAGCTGCATTATTCTTACAGTCACTGCATCTGGATTATCTGTGCCAACTCTTCTGCTCTTCCATGGCTTCATCTGTGATGTTTCTGTTTCAGCTACCAAAGGAATTCTACAAATGTCAAGAACTGTTATGACCAAGAGAGAAATCACTCTCCAACATGTTTTTCCAGAATTTTATTAATGCAAATGGTGATGGAAATTACTTATCTGCTTTCAAAAGGCATATGGGAGATTAAATCACAAACAGAGCATCATATCTCAATCTGGTTTCCATCAGTATTCATCCTCATAGGTCAGAAAATCTAAAATCAAAGCTGTTGCACATTTCACAACATAAAATACAAGGAATCAAAATCTCACAATATGTCGTCCTATCTCAGATACTCTTTGGCTTTAATAATGTTTTGGAAACCTTATTTAGTCATAAATTATATAGAATCTTCAGAAAATAATCAAAACATTGTCTTCTCAAAGGTGGAAAATATCCAGAAAAAATGAGATGAGCTTTTTCTCACCACCTCTTCCTAATATAAATAGGATAAAATGAAGATCAGCAGGAATATTTTGTTTTGGCTTCCTTCATCCGTATACATATCCACAAGACCTTAGAAGAAATACAAAAATTAATGTTTGCCTTCAGATAGAATTTAAAGACACAAATATTCAGGACATCTCACTTTCATTCTTCAATTTCAGATCTACTCTAAACTAGTTACCTCCGTTTTCTCCAAGCTTGCAGAAAGAGATGGGCATATTTAAAAAGCTATTCAATTCATATATCCCAAAGACTCTCAGGATGCAATGTAGAGGAGATTTTCTCTCATTGTGAATGATGACAGCCCAAATGATTGTTTAAACTGAATATCTGACTTTTAGAAAACTAACCCACAAAAAATCCTACCTAAAACTCTTCCAGTTCGATTTTCCGTACAAGCTGCACAGAAAGAATTCTAACAAACAAACAATAGCTGACACACATTTTGTCTTTTCCCAGTTATTACAAATCAATAATACAGAATAGCAACAGCAGTGAGAGAGTCTGAGGATCCATCTCAGATATTCACCAACCATTGTACACACTTGTCAGCACCAGGCACACCTCTGGTCAACCTGTAGCAGAGAACAAGTCTGGAGGGACTTGAGTGAAGGCTGCCACCTCTTGGTGAATTAAATAGCACGAATTTTGGTTTATGGGCTGGTAAATGACACACCATAGGCATTGAGTTAAAATTCTTTCATTCAAAAGTCAGTAAGAGATCCTGTATGTCATACCATGTATGTTTTAATGTACGTTGGTATGGCATCAAAAAAAAAGAAAAAACCTAAATTATACGGAGTCTTCTACAGAGGCCAAAATCACAACATTTCTAAAACAAGAAAGAGTATCATAAGTTTTGATTCAGAAATACACCTAGACTGTCAAAGAGTAACACCAGCTGAGGTGGTGTCTTATATTCTAAACAGATATTTCATGAACAGTATTAAAATATCCTCTTAAATACATAGCATGTCAAATAAATACTGAAACATGCTAACACCCTTTTTTCCCTCCAACTGAAATGTAAGATTGATTTGTAAAAAGTTACCAATTCCTTTTTATTTTCTTCTGGTGTAATGTCACAATTTGAGTACTCCAAGCTTTTTCTCTTCCTTGGCAATTGTTCTGTAATATTGCTAAAATCCCAATGCAGCAAGAGCAGCAGTGCAAGAGTTCCTGCTGTTGCTGTTGTTTTTATCACAGACCTTTATATTGAATTAAATCCAATGATGACTCTGCAAGATCTCAATAAATATCAGCATGCATTTGAAATAACATTTGTCTTGTATTTTACAAATATTGCCTTGATCCAACTTGTCCTCATGTTTTACATGGGACAGCAATCTCTGACACAATTCACATATTTTTCTTCGTGTAAAATCCTACAAGATCAATACATCATGTTCAAAAGCCATTTAAGTTTACTTCTGTTGAATTTCTGCTTGATGAAGAATGAACATATGGACTCCTCTGGCCAATATTAAGAAGAGGAAAATTAAATGAGAAGACTAACTTAAAATAATATTTTTCTATTTTAGTATGAAACAAGCACACAGTGCATTTATTAGTATGAATACAATTACCAGAATGCTGCTATTTTTACTGACACTGTGTTTTATTTTAAAAAGTCTGAGACTTAAGACTATAGTCTCCTGACTATACAAAACCCATTGCAAGAAAAATCAGAGGCCATTTTATCCATCTGCAGTATTTAGGCTGAGGTTTGGGTGTTAGGATAGGGCATGAAGGGAAGATATGATGTATTTTAGACTTTAAACCAACATCCACTGAACTTAATTGAGAGCCTCTCAAAAGAAGGTCCCCTTCTTCCCATTCAGAGGAGCCATGGTTAAGTGGACAGTAAAATCCTAGTTAGTCTATAATTCCCTTTAAAGGGCACAGTCCCTGCAGAGGCAGTGCAGCTGGGCTTTGGGGTCAAGACATAAATGGTGGGTAGATAAATGCTCAGAAAAGTGCTTGTTCTACACAGTATCATATTCACTGTTCTGCTGGGATCAGCACTGCTAGAAGTTACTGAAACATTTTAAAAATACCCCATTACAGATGTTAAAGCCAACTATAGGAATCTAAAACTTTTCCCAGGTATCTGCAATGCTGATAGATCTTTTTATAAGCCGATAGAATGTGTTTCTAAAAGTTTTATCACATTAATTGCTTTGCTTACTTTGACATCTCCCATTGGCTCCAAGTTTAGCTCAATGTCACATTATGCAGTATATCCCACTTCAGTGGCACCAGATATTTATGGAATAAAGAAAAATATTTTAGTATCAAAGTATTTAAGCTTTTAAAAGGATGGATTACCAGCTCTGTCTCCAAAGAGGTGTACAGATACTTATAAATATTGTGGCCAAACTGACACTGAAGAATTACTCCCACTACAGGCATATCTCAGAGAACAGGAAATGAATTAATTTGCTCACACTGCAAATAATTTTGCTCTCTACTACAGACCTAATTTAAGAAGCACAGTAAGTTCTGGAGCCAATTTTTTACAGAAGATCTGCACTGTATGATTTAACTTAACAGCATCTAGTTTGCCAATGCCTTCTTTTTCCTTTCTGCAGAGCTTTCTGATTTCTAAACAAAATCCTCAGGCAAAATTTTGGTTAGAGTAGAAAAATCATGAAAGAAACTTGAGTGTCAACATGAAGAATTTGATTTTTTAATAGCAACTACATTCCTAGGAGAATGAAACATTCTTGTAGCCTATTAAATTCTGCTTTCTGGACTTCTAAGTATGAATTTCTTCTGAAGACTGAATGCCCTAGCAGCCATTTTCATATTATGTATGGATGGCTTGGTCTGGCCAGCTTCACACAGAATATACCCCAGCATATGCTCAAGAAACACCTTTTCCTCAGCGTAGGGATTCCATGTCCTTCCCCATGGCTGTGCATCACCTGTATCCCAACCATATTCATATGCACCCACCAGAGCATGCAGTGCCACCACAGACTAGATTTGGAGTCATCCAAGCAAACAATGAAAAATATTACATGGAGTATAAAAACTAAGTTGAGATCAAGCCAGGTTGGTTTTCACCTGACATTTGGCCTCCTTCATATTTGTCACTTGCTCTCTGGATACCAAATAAACCTTTTCCAGCCTGTTCTGTAACCTCTTAATAAGGCTGACAATCTTCTCATAAAAAGCTCGAACACTTTTTCCTCCCACAGGAGAGCTACAACTACCCTGAAAGTATCTGTTCTAAACAGATTGACATATTAGGGGCAATTTGAAAATGTGGAAAACAGGGCATACATGTAGTTTTAATTTAATCACTTGCTTCAAAATTTTGCTGCAATGCATGGACCTATTCCATCTGGAAACAGATGATTTGAGTTTGGGAGGAATGGGCTGTTTCTGAGGGGTCAGCAGGTTCCTGGGTGGAAATGGGGGTGTTTGGTGATTTGACAGAAGGAACTACTTTTATCTTCAGAGCGAAACGAGTTTTCAGTGTAGAGATATGAGGAGTAAATGTATCATTCATATCTGAACAGGTGTTAAAAATCTTATCCCTCCAGCAATGCAGTAAAGTAGCTGTACTATTATGTCAGACTGTGCTCCCACAGCAGAGTCACATCTATGGTCTGAACGTTGCTATCTCTATTTTAAAATAATCTAGCACAGAATCAGAGCAGGAGCTCCAGACGTTGTCACCAACAGTTTGTGGTGTCTAGGTGGGTGAGTCAAAGATAACCCATATGGTGGTGATAATACAATATGGAACTTAAGCTTAAATCTTAAGAAAACCTACAGTTATCTACTATAAGATTTTTTTTTAAATCCACTTTTAGGTTCTTCAAGGAAATGTGTTTAAATTATTGCCCACACTATTTATAATTAAATCAATAGAGAATCATGCTTGTTCATAAGCTCTATTCTAAATATCAGAATAATCTAAATACTTTTTGTTGGACATTTCATGATTACTTTTCTGATAAAATTTGCATTTAATTCTGACTAGACAAAGGCATGTAAATGAGCCCAAAGCCATAGTACAGTAGCTCTCCCTATATAAAATATGTAAGTTGATTAAGTAATAACAGGGCCTCCTCATGTATCAAGATAATTACATGATACACCAACACTTCTCTGGTCATCTTAGCCACTGCTCAATAATTTTTAATATCAGCTTATCTTGTGCTTTGACTAGCTATGAGCAGCCAGGACTAACAATAGAGAGAGGATATTAATTTAGCACTGGAGATGCATGCTGTAGTTTGACCCAAATACATCCATTGTTGAGGACTGCTTCATGAAATTTTATGGCTTCTGTTACTTAGGAATTAAATTCAGTGGAAATGTTCTGATGAATATTTGTCAGAAAATGTCAATGTGTAGAAAACAGAGTTTTATTAAAAATGCCTTGGACTTGACAATCTTTTGCCAAGTGCTTGAGTGTTCTAGGCCTGAGTGTTCTAGGTCATGGAGTCTACAGCAGAATCAAAATCCCTCCATGGTGAGCCTGTATGCAGGACCTTCCCAAAGACAGGAGCACAGCTCTTTCAAGGTCCACATTTTCAGGGTGGATCTTTGGATAAATAACCCAAGATTGGCTCTGCAGTGGAGCTGGGAATAAAAACCCCCACCTCTATCCAACACAAACCTTGCAATTTCACACCACTCTCAGTAAATTCAGAACTTGGCCAATATGAACTAGACAAGGCTTAGATGTTCATAGAATATCTCCAAAGTGTAGCAAGTATTTTTAATTTAAAAAAACAAAAAAACCCATGGATACTTAAAAACAATTAACAAATAAAAATTTGGTAACTTTTGAAAACAAGATAGTCCCAGTCCAGTTCTTATCTGAAAAAAAATTCTATCATATACTTACAGAGGGTAAGGACCCAGCCTTGACCAGTGACCTTGCTTACTAACAATATATTAATGCCTGCATATTTTTGTACATGAGCAGCTGATCTTGAAAATGCCTACACTTATTCCTATTTATCTGATTCTAGAGCTGAGAGCTTTAAATACAGATGTTTCCCACTAAACTGAGAAAAAAACCCTGCTTCTGAGAAATGTTGAGGAAGTTCTTGTTAGCAAGTAGAAGTGTCTTTAAACTTTACAGCATAGATGGGGAATGGAAACATTGATGGTTCCCTTATGATTTCATTGACCTTTCTGCCAGTAAGGGAACTCTTTAGATGGAGACACTCTTTAGTGAATAAAACCTGATAAAACTCTTTGCAAGTCAACTGAAAAAAATGAAAGTTGAAGGCACCTGCAGCACCTTTTCTAACTCAAATAAGCACAAGATAACAGAATAAGTCAAGTATATTGATGCACTGAAAATATTTTAATCAGATTCACATGAGGAAGTCAAATTGAAATTACTATGATGATCCATTTGAGCAGTGACATGTTTAAAATGTGCATTTAAAATACCAGTTTTGGATTAGAAATATGGTAGTACCTACCTCTAACACAGACTTTCTCATCAGCTTAAGCAAGCTGGTTGATCACATCAATATCTCCTGGACAAAATGAGGAGAGACTGACAGAAGTCACAGGAACTTGGGAAAATATCCATTGAGAACAGCAGAGCACCTAGGAAATGTAATAAGTAAGCTTCTGAGTTTTTTGTAAATATGATGGGGTTGTAATGAAAACTGGCTTCACAAAGTATAACATGTAAGCAGTCTTACTGATAATTCTTGCATTTTTCATCTTTTCTATATCTAGAAATAATGTATCCAATTCAAAGATATCAAAATGGTAGGAAAAAACTCAGGATTAGGAAAGAAACAAAAACAGAAGTAGCAATCAAAACAAATCACTTATGATTTTTTACTTTTACCCCAGTCTCACTGAGAATCTCTGAAGACTTACTTTGTGTTATTTGATGAATAAAAATGAAGCCTCTCCTCTGTAATTTATTTCTGTTTGGAATAGCATTAGAGCTGCTGTAATAATTTAAATACATGGAGTATGTGCATAAAAAAAACATTTCTCAAAAGAAATAGTTATATTTCACCTCCTCTAGGAGATCACACTAATCACATGAGTTTTGCTTCAGCAAACTCAATCCAACAAAAGTCTTCAATTCACTCTCCATCAAGGCTAGATGTGCCCCCTCTTTTACACCTGGATGTTCCCAGGTTAGGTCCTCAGACTCAACCTCCATCTTTCATCCTTCAGAGTGCTTTTTTTGCCTCAGATCCTTCTATAACTCCTCTCTGAGACTTGGGAACTGCTTTGGTATTTTCCTTCAACTGCCTTTTGCTGCAACATTTTTAAGCAGGGAAAGGAAAATTATCTCAACTTTACCAGATGGGAAATAGTGGTGGGATCAGGACACGGCCTCTCTGCAGTTTCCTACACTGACTGTCACTGTGGGAAGGTGGCTGCGACATCCTGAGTTTCTGAAGGCAAAATACCTCCAGGAAATACTATTATAGATCTTTCAGATTTAAATAAGCAACAGAATATATTATTGACTTACATTCATGACATAACATAAGGGCTGTCTGTAAATAAGCTAAATGTTTCTGAGTCTGGATTGTGGAGTTCTTCCTATTCCAGTGCATTCAATCATCTTTCTCCTGCCACAGCCTCTTTCCTCCTCCATAACCTTCTCTAGCTTGAATTTTCTTGCTACTTTACTTCTAATTTTTCTCCCTTTTTGTGTCTTGCTTTCTCATTGGCATACAATGAATTGGTACTATCCTATGCTCTCAAATAAAATCCTTTAACTCTAGTTTCTCTCTTCATTATCAATGAGTGTGACTTCTCTGCGAAAAGAATCAAACACACATTTGTGATCCCCCTCCATTTCAAAGTCATCTAAAAGGGCAGTAACCTCTACTAGCCACCTTTATGTTGTTTCAGCACTTTTCTGGAACACATCAAGCAGACATACCACTTTGGTTGTGAAGAGCCATTAATGTTATACAAAATCACACATTTTCCACTTGATGAGCACTTAGTGAACATGTGTAAATACCTAAATGCCTGTACAGAAAAAATGCTGTGCAATGAAAACATCCTCTTCACCAGAATTTTAAGTGCAAGCTTATGCTTGGCAGATCTCCTTGTATTTTTATAGATATTTTAAAAAAACTTTGAGGAGACCCTGGATGAAAAATTCTCAAAAATTATTTGCAGTTCACAGAATCACAGAACAGGTGAGCTTGGAAGAGGTCACTGGAAGTCATCTGGTGCAACCTCCCCACTCAACCAGGGTCATCCTAGACTGCGTTACTCAGGATTGTGGGTAAATGGGTTTTAAATGTCTCCAGAGGAGATTCCAGAACCTACCTGGGCAACCTGTGCCAGTGCTCAGTCACCTGAACTTTAAAGAAGCTCTTCCTTATGTGCAGGTGGAACTTCCTGTGCAACAGTTTGTGCCCACTGCCTCTTGTTCTCTTGCTTGGCACCTCTGAGCTGGGCTCCCTCCTCTTGACACCCTCTCTTCAGATACTCATACACATTGATGCGGTCCCATCTCAGTCATCTCTTCTCAGCACTAAACACAGCCAGCTGCCTCAGCCTTTCCTCAAAAGGGAGATGCTCCTGTCCCTTAATCATCCTCGCAGCCCTTCACTACCTCTGAGACTCCAGGGAATCCGTGTCCCTCCCGTACTGAGGAGACCAGTACTGGGTACAGCATTCCACATGAGGACTCACCAGGGCTGAGTAGAGGCATCAAGACCTCCTCAAGAGGGAGGATAGTAGCAGACACAAACTCTTTAAAAAAAACTGCCACAGTCGAGGACCTCAAATTTACTTTGCTGAATGGTTCTCTTTATACCTGCTACCACAGCTTTTTCCCAGAACACCACAGCTGACAGAAAGGTCAGCTGTCACACCAAAGGGAAAGGCCCTTTCATGGCACAGGGCACCATTGCTACTGCTGCAATCTCCTCACAGCCTGGAGAGCTTTGGCCAAGATGTGATGCTAGCTAGAGCTGGATGTAACCACTGCTTCCACCCTCTCATTTTATTTACATCATGAGTTAAATGGGCACATTTAACAGTTCCTCTAGAAAACTTTTTCTATGGAAGATAGTACAGCCTGTGATATGACACTTGTTAAATTATGACTAGAAATTAAAGGAAATTAAATTATGCAAAGTGTCAGATGAGACAGTAATCCACAAGTTTGTTCAAAAAATGCTGGAAAGAATCCTCACTCTCCTCATAAAAATGGGAAATAATATTTTCCACTTAAGCCCATGACACAGAGTTCCAGAATGCACAATTCAGAAAACAAACAAAAGCTTGGTCTTTTTATGTTCTTTAATTATTTTTTCCATTTACTTTATTTTTTGTTTATTTTGGATAATTTCAGCTTTTTTCACCCAGTTTGGTGAAACTATTGAAGCTAGTTTTCTGCTCAACATTTACCACTTTGTTTTCCTCAGTCCTAAAAATTATTAGTCTTCTTTGCAAGTACACAGGGTCCCCTGTGACCACCAGGATGTCTAGGAGGGGAGTCTCTCTGTGAAGCAAGTGTCCAGTGTGATATCATTCATTCTGCTGTACAGTGTTTCTGGAATGCTGCCCAGTGACAAGCTGGTTATGTTGCAAACCCAATAATGTGTTGTGACACAATTAAAGATTTGGGGATTTTGCACCAATTCCCATTAATTTAAAAAGACTGAGTCCAATTGCTTCTTTTGTCCCCAAGAGAAGTACATCATGAAGTCTACAGATTGTGCCATTGAAATGGTAGATTTTTCCTTTCACTTTGGCAAATAGACAGGTAATGAAGAATTTCTTATCCAGAAGAACTAATGGCTGCCTCTGTCACCTTTTCCCTTCAATTATTTAGACTTCCTCCACACTTATGCTGGCTTCCTGCTGGCAGCAGCGTGGACTGTGTGTATTAATCATTAACTGTCACTGTGCTTTAAAAGAAGGAAAGTGAAGAGATTGCTTAAGAACAAAAAATAGACCTTTCTTTTTTTCTCGTGAAAAATAAATGACAGCTGTGTGCTACCTGGATATACAGGGTCTTCAAATATGTTTTCTTTTCTGTTTTGTTTTCCCCCGGGGAATAATTAACACTCTGGACAAATGAGAAAACACCCATCCAAGTAAATACATATTCCAGGGCTTCCTTTTTCCTCTCATATCAAGGCCCAGTAGCCTCTGATAAAGCTTACAAGTCATCCTCTCCAGACAACTCTCAGGAGAACAGGAGTACTTTCTCCATGTAGCACTGATGGCTTTGCCTGTTAAATCAATGCAAAGCTGTCTCTTCCCACAGAACCCCTTCACTGCCTGCCAGGAACCCTCCCAACAGTGTGAGCTCTTTGGCCTCCTGTAACAGACTCAAAAATCATAATTCTTAAACACTGTTAATATCACCAGAGGATTTTGTCCACTGTAGCAAAGTGTGCAAAGAAAAAACAGCTCATCTGCACCAAAGCCCACCCTCCCTGGGGCGTATGTATCCAGTATGCCTCCTGGATTTTGGGAACTTGGAGTGCGAGTTAAGCCACCTGACAGGAACTTGAGATAAAACAAAGGTGGTTGTGTAGTCCAATTATCTCATGTCTAAAAACATGTAAACAAGGCTGGGGAAAGCTATAGCCCACAGACTCGTTTGCTGAGTCTGGGTTTTCACACTCTTCCCCATGAAGCAAGAGAAAGCAGGAGGGTTTTTGGGGTGATGACAAAACCTCTGGTCTGCGTAAAATAGAGGAAGTGAACGTACACTAACAGAGACTACAGGCTGAGCTTTGGGCCAGATAAGAAGCAGACCTTGCAGATGGTGCTTTTTATCATGCCAATTTAGTTCTCTTATATAAAGTAGCTTGATCATAAAACTCCCTACCACCCCAAGGGAAGATCACATTCACGTGGGATATTCACATGAGAGGCATCTGTCATGTCTCAGGAGGGTGCACAAAGCATCCAAGACCCCTGAAGTGCCCCTCAGACACACCTCTGAGGCCTTCCATCAGAGGACTGCACACAGTTCACAAATGTTGCAACAGATCCAGTGTTGCAAAAGGCAATGCAAAACTCCCAGGGAAGGTGCTTGGGCATTCCCACCTGTACCTCAACATATCCTAACTCACTGAGCTCTGTGTTTTCTGGGACCCTCACCACTGCGAAGACCAGAAGAGGACTAGTGGGACACTACTGGATCTACAGAAGTAAATTTCTACTTAATTTATCTTTCTGTTACTCTCTTTCTCTCCCCCACTCTTTCTTTTTCTATTTCTTTTTATCTCTCTCTACCTCATGTTTATTGTTAAATAAAATCCTTACTGTTGGCTTTGGCATATGGTCTTGTTTGCACCTTAATTCAGGCATCTCTAACCATTGCAATAACTGGATCATAACACCTTCTGTGCCATCCTCCCCTGGTAGACCATAGACAGGATCCTCCCCTTCATGTCCTCCCCCGTGGTCTTCTCACTGAGGAGTCCACAAGAACATTCCAGGTCCAGTTAATCTTCCCTTGAACTTGGATTTCCCACAACTTGTTTTCCTATAAGTTCTTCTTCTTCCTCAGTTGTGTGCTACTCTGGAAGCCACAGGCAGAGCTGAATGCTTGACTGTGCCAGGCCAGACAGTGCAAGAGTAATCCCCAAGTCCTGAGCTTTAAGAATACATAAAGCTCACGCCATGGCAGAAAATAGGAAAACACTCCAACATCCACTTCAATAGATACACTCAGTTTTGGTTCTTAGAGACTGAAAAGCCACTATAAGCAGAAAAATCACATCAAACTGTTGCTATTCACTGCACACTGTTTTTCACTGTTTTGAAATACACTTCTGCCGCATAACTGACCCAGTCACTCCAATAAATAATTCATTGTATCTCTCACTCCAATGCTTTCCTAGAGGGTCCAAGAAAATAGTATTTCAGATAAAATAACTTGTCCATTGAAGAAATGGCCATTTGAGTGTACATAATGAAAATCCCCTACAAAATGAAAATCCAGCACATCCTAACAGAGATACAAGTCAGCCCCAGTTGGAGAGGCAGATGTGAGGACTGAAGAGAGCTGAATCTATATAGCCAAAAAAAAGTTGTCATTGATCATCTTTGTGTGTCCTGAAAACACAGCAAGACTCTGAAATGTAACAGCTATAAGGTGCCATCTGTTCCTATATGGTTTCAAAATGTCCCAAAAGCCCTTAAGAGTACAAAAGTAAACAGCTTTATACATTTCACTGTGATACAAAAGTAAGTTTGCAAGCAATAAATTTGAGACTAAACTTTGTGAAACTTTACTATTGCCAGAAATCATCAGTGCTGTTTTTTTCTGAACAATCATGATATTGCTGCACCCTGAAGGCACAGACAGTTATTTGCTCAAAAGATTATTCAGAACCTTGCTTTTATCTTCTGAATAGCTCAGCTGCCCATCTCGTTTGGAGAGCAGTAAGCAACCTCTATGACACTCTCAATATGAAGAATGAAACTTTAATTCATTGTTAAATACAGGTCACATTGATGTCAAGAAACCTCTGTGCTGTCGGTGTCCCAAAATACTGTCAAACTGTAACCACATTACTTGTCAAGCAGTGGTGGACAGAGTCAGCAATGCAAATAGCCCCAACACCTGCTCTGAGCTGCTGTTTCACACCTCCAGTTTGTGTCTTCAAAGAGAAACATTCACTCTCAAAAACTCAGTTTTGGTGTTATACCTTAAAACAAATTTGAAAAAGGAACACAACACCAACACACCATTCCAGGATGCAGTGTTGTGAAAAATTCAAAAGATCCTGCTGTTCAAGGGAATCATGAAGTGGAAATCACCAAGGAGGTACCATGGTAACTTGTAACACCTATCTGCTCTCAGTGATTCAATGCCACGAGTTGAATTTAGCAGGGAATGTGGATTGAAATGCTATTTTCCAAGTGAAGAGTTAAATGCCATCTTAGGCAGCTGTGTTATGACAGTACCAAAAGTAGTCCTCTCAAAACTAGCAGACTCAAATCCATTGTCCCAGCCAAATCCTGATTAAGTAAATTAGATTAATTAAATTGTTTTAATTAAGTTCTTTCGTTTTAAGTTCTTAAGTTTTAAGTATCACAGCAACTGGAATTTGTAATGGACATTCAGTGCAACCTGGAGGGTCTTATGCTTATGTTTTTCTCATGATTTCTAATGTTTCCATCATCCCTGTGAGGCAAGGAGATACTACAGCTTGTATCTCAGCTCCCTCACAGCTTACTAATGAGGAAATGATGCATATAAACTTACTGCTAAACCTATTCAGTCATCAGCTGCAGTTTTGACTCCTCAGAAAGAATTCTTTTCTAAGGAAGGAGGCTCTCAGAAACCATAAGGCTGAATGACCTAAATTAGCAATTATGGAACTAAGGATTCAGCATCAGCCAAAGATGCATCATGATCACCTGGAATTATATCCTTACATTTCTCAGATGAGCTAGTTCTAATTAATTTGGTTAGTCATTGCAAATGTTGACAGGCCTTGGAGTTAAATCTTGACACCTTGACCATACCTCACTCAGTAAAAAATTTCACCAGCAAGTTGAAGAGAATATATAACATATATTTGGGGCAAAGAAAACCTAAAGGAAAACCATTTTACTTAGCATCATATTATAATACACCATAAGACATTTTTCAACACTAAGAAACAAACTCAAGCCTGTATACTTCACAGTGTATACAGCACTACAAAGACAAAAAATTACTGTAGGCATGAGAATTCGTGGGGTAAATACATTCAATGCCCTGCCTAGCCTGGAGGGAATCATCTTCAGATTTAATAATTTAAGTGTATGTGCTTCATCCCAGTTTTAACTGTGCTCTCTCTCCTACTGAAATCACCATGTATGAGTACTCACATGCTCAAAGGAAGACACTTTTTTTTATGTGCTTCCATGAACAAATTAATTGGAGTGGGAGTGATAAAATGCTTTCAATCACTTTGATTCCTTTTTTTTCTTAGCAGAAAAAGAGTAAAAACAGCCACCTCACTGAGACTCAAGAGTTTGGGGTTGGGCTCCCCAAACATGCCTGAATGGTCCCTTCACATCTTCAGGCCTCACTTCAATAGAAGGCAGCTACAAAAAAGCCTATAAAGCAATTTCACACACTCCTACTGAGAATAAACTCTAATTCTGAAGAAGAGGGAATTTATTATTTTTAGATTTTTTTTGTGGGTTGTTGGACACCTTAAAGCAAAGCTTTTACATAATTGTTTTTTATAAAAGATTTAAAGCCATCCAACTGGTTTCATTTGGCATCCAGACAAACAAGAGAAAACTGTGTCTCTTGGAAAAGCATCTGCCAACTCTCTTACACAGGAAAACTAAAAAAGGAGTGATTGCAGCCATCAGGCAGCTCAACTGATAGGAAGTATCAAATGGCATGTTCTGCACACTTACCTGCTGACAGAGAATTTGGCAGAGATTGAGTCAGAGGTTGGTGCCTGGAGTTAAGCAGCCAGTGAGTGTCCAGGCACCTGTCTCTGCCTGGTGTCTGCTGCTGCTCCCATCCAGCCCAAAGAGGCAGATTTTCTTCCGGAAAAAAAAAAAAGAATGCAGAAAAGGGGCTGGTACATCATCTCACCCTAACAGCAATCTTCAATGACTGTAGAGCTGGGAGCCCTGAAACCTTTCTGCTGTTCCTCATAGGACGTTATGTCTTACGAGGAACAGCTGAGGGAGCTGGGTTTGTTTGGCCTGGAGGAGGCTCAGGGTGGACCTCTGCTCTCTACAAGCACCAGAAAGGAGATTGTAGTGAGGTGAGGGCTGATCTCTTCCAACATACCTACAGTGAGAGGACTAGAGGAAATTACCTTAAGCTGAGACAGGGGAGGTTCAGATTAGATAGTAAAACAAAAATGTTTCACTGTTAGGATAATCAGGCATTGGAATAGGTTCCCCATGGATGTGGTGGAGTCACATCCCTGGGGGTGTTCAAGTCACATCAAGATCTGGCACTGGATGGCATGGTTCAGGGATTACAGGGGCAGTGCTGGGTGAGTGGTTGGACTGGATGATCTAAAGGTCTCTTACATCTCTGAAGATTCTAAAATTCTATTCTTGCATCTGCTGGTTTATACACACCTACATTGATGAAAGGACAGACTGATGTAATTCTCTACAATAAGCAATGCTCATGGAAGAGAGTTACTGAATTATTTAAATAGCTCAGCAAATATGATTAACTGCCAAGAATAGACTAAACTATTCTTGCTTCTGTAAAAAAAAATTAAAAATCATTTTACTGAAGCAATGAACCAAATGACCAATTCTTTTTGTGGATATAAAGATTATTTTGAATTAAAATTCACCCTTGGATGATGATAGTTGTCTTCATGATTCTTTAGCAAATGTTTTTACATTGAGGCTGCCTAAGGGCCTTCACAGCACTTCAGAGCACAGCACTGTACAACTGTGACATGGCAATGATTGCAAAACATGTCAGTGAAGACATTTGGTAATAAGGTACTCTATGCTCCATCAACTTACAGAAATCACTATTAGCAACAGTAGACTAGACACAGAAATCCATTGCCACCACTTCTGTGCCAGAATAATCAGATTCATGCAAAGATGCTCCCTTTTGTTCTCACTGCTTGCATCCAAGATTAAGTACATTGTTCCGGACTTGGAAAGGTAAAAGTTTCCTTTTCCTCCAGCACAGCTGTAGTATCAATTCAGGATCCAGATGAAAAATGATTGCATATATTAAATAAGACTTTAAAAAGTGACAGCTGATTTTCTAGAACCCCTGCAGGTTAAACAAAGCTTAGCAAGTTGGTTTTTTCCTTTATTTTGTTCTTAGCACTAAGAAGACAAATTAATGTTGTTATTATAATCCTACTCCCTCAGGTCTTCATATGTCTAAAATAAACTTGCCATGTCAATAAATCCCATAAAATCACATTAACAATGGAGTGTAAATGGCCTCATTTTCTATTAGCGCAAACACATCAGAGAGCAGTGATTTTATTTTCCATGTAATGTGCACAAATAAATAAATATATATATATACACAGACACAAATGTAAAATCAGATTGTTAAATTTTATTCACCAGAAACCTTTCAACATTAATATTTTGACTTATGCATTTAAAATTGACTTGCCACTTCTGTAGTAGGTATAGTTCACTTAGAAGAAGAAAACATTCATGAAACCCTGCACAGCAGATGGGCCCCCCTTAACTCAGCTGCAGACATGTACATACTCCCTAGGCTCAGCCTCTCCCTAATTTCTGTCTCAGATATGATTCCAAGATTCCTTGCCACAACAATCTATGCAAAAGCAGTGACACAGAAACTTGGACAAACTCTCAGAGAAACATCTCTGCCTTCTGTCCCTCCTCTTCCTTTACTTTCTGGTTTTTGTTAGGATTGCATTTCCTCAGAGAGTGCAATGCCTATCTTCTTTGTTGACATAAGCAACTTCAAGACCCAGAAGCCTTTAGGTGCATCTCAAATGTCCTTATCATATGGAAGTTAACCACACTTGTCACCACTACCAGTATCTATTCTAGAAGACTAAAGCTCCTTTACACTGTGCTAGAAGTGTCTGTCAGGGAGGAGCAGGGGATACCCCACTGCCCTTGGTGAAAGGGAAGAATGAAGTAAAATAGGGAACTGGGGAGAAGAGAAGCTCAAAACAGCTAAGGGAATCATGAACCCTAGAAAACACAGGGAGAGATGAACTAAAAGTGAGTGGTTGGCCAAAAAAATGAGGACAAGGCAGGGAAGGGAGGGGGAGGAACAACAGATGGACACTCACATTGCACAAAAAGAGGACCTGTAGCTAGATGAGGGGAAAAACAGGAAATGGAAAGAGACAAACACACTGGACAGGAATCTGAGAAATGTATGAAAGACCTGGTTAAGACAAGCAGAATGGGATAAAGAAATGGAGAGTAGAGTAGGATAAAGTCCCTAGGGAAGCAGACCAAATATGTGAGAAGACTCAGAGGGTGGACTAAGGAGGGAAAGTGTGGCTTAACTGAGAAAGTTAAAAGCACTTGGGAGCATATTTTGCCAATTCTGTTGTAACTACCTTTAAAGAGATGCAGGACCATAAAAGCAGATTGCAAATTTATTTTTAGCTGAGGTTAGGAATGAGGCAAGGAATTACAGGAAAGAACCACTTTCACAGCTAAGAAAGTGAACGTTGCCGAGGGGGAGGGAATGACATTTCGTCCTGGCTTCTACCCCAGATTTCCTATGATGCTAATTAAGTAATTTAAATTTTCAGGGATGGTCATTAACTCTAGGCTCTTCATTTTCTGGGGACTTGACTAGGAAGTCCTAAGGTTGATATACAAAAACACTGAACACTCTCAGCTACAACCAAAGCTGATAAAAAACCATGTCTTGTACTCAGTATCCAGTACCAGTTACTCTGAAAAAATGCAGTCCTTGCTATTTCAGAGAGGGCATCCAAAATTAATTGATACTTTAGGTGTTAGTTTTCCTGTGCTTCCATGGAACAAGTTTTCTTCAATAAAGAAACACGAAACCTCCTCTGGCTTGGGTGTTACTCAGCTTTTGGAAATGCTTATATACTTACTAACTTAGGAATTACATGGGACACTTCACAAGCTAAAAACCTGCTTCTAATAGGGTCTTCACGGTGACCTGCAAGCATGACTCCAAACACAGCCTGACAAAGAGCTGAAAACTGTTCATTAAATCAACACCCCTCTTTTCTGCACTGAGTTATGAAAAGGGATTGTAAAGGAGAGTACTGGGTCAGTTAATTATAGGTTGCTATAACACTTATGTGCAACAGGGTAAAATTTAAAGGCATAGAGGCAAATTTGAATTACTAACATGGAAATCTCATTACTGCATACTCCATGTGAATTTAGTTATCCATACATTCTTTTGTGTCCTTTGAGTGTGTACATGTTTGTATGCACCTATGCTTGGAGACTGTACACCTACATATGTGTACAAGAGAACTCTAATTCTACATAAATTAAAAGGGCTTCTTTTAATCTTCCAGTAGAAACTAACCTACACACACAAAAAAATTAATCATGTTATTTTAGGTTTGAAGAACCTTTTTAATCAAGTGTGAGATGATATAAAATTATAGATGTGCTGTAGCCACTTACAACATTAGAGAAAACGCTATGTTTGCCTTGCTCAGTTTTAGAGAACAGAAAATTTCTAAAGGAGATTAAAAAAAAAACACACCAAAAAGCATAAATAAGCAAACAAAAAACCCAGGGTGCAGACCTCTTCAATTTCCAGTCCGTTGTCAAGCCAGGGGTCATGGCAGATTCCCAGCAGGCAGGATTTAGAATAAAATAACTGGAACTTGGAGGTGGAAATGAAGTATAGCTGCGCTTACTAAGGTACAAACCCAATCAGGTATTAACCTCTCTCTTTCCCTTAAAATACAAAATAGTCTGTGTATTGTACAGGTGCATAATCACATTGCTTGACAGCTCCTGAATGCCAGGATTGTTCTTATCCCTCCGTATTTGGAAATCATATTCTAGGCTGGAGTCCTCTCTTTAGCATTTGCGAAAAGTGAAGTGATTTGAAAACCTAACACATATCCCATCACTGTACATTCAAAGGCAAAATAGTAAAAGGGAAAAAAAAAATCCCTATGAAATTGTGCGAAGAACATGGAGAAGTTAGCAGAATTTTATTACAGGCTCACTCACAAGAAAAATGTATTCCTGGATTAAAAATATGGAAACTCAAACTTGTCTTTGTTGCATGAGATCCAAGTTCAGCATCCTCTTTTGGATGAAGTAATGTAGGTGTTTCAAAGCATAAGAACATTCCAGTGGGCCAATGTGAGATAATCTGTCTGCCATAATTCTCCTTTTGATGACACAGTGATTGACGGAATTTGCAAAGTCCAATGAAATGTAGTATGTTTTCCAAATTTTTATGACTTCTGATGAGACTAGATTGTCTCTTTTGTTTGCAATCCATACATGTTTCCTTTCTTTCTATTACAGACCTTGATGTGTGGTGAAGGCTGACCTAGCAATGCTTTCAGTGCATGCCTTTTGGATGGCACGACAAACCAACTGTGAACCTAAAGCAAACCAAAACAGTGTCACCTCAGTCCCTGCAGTCAGCTCACAAATCTCTGCTGCTCCAAACAGCTCCTCTAAAAAGCAGTAGGGACTGTCATTCCAGACAGGTTCTCTGTTACAGCTTGTTAACCATGTGGTCAGTGATACTGAAGTCTCCACCAACTCTATTAGCAAAGCCTGATACAGCAACCTATTCACCGAATGGAAGAGATCCATCCTAAAAGTCTAGAGATGTCAGAGCATAAGCAGTGGAGCAAATGGAGGAAACATTTTTTAGCACTCAGAACAGAGTGGAAAATGGAAGCCTATATCAAGTAGTGTTAACTAAACCCTGAGATGGCTGTAAAAGGTCCATACAGCAATCCAGTACCCATGTAAGATTTACTAAGACGTCTTATTTCTTGCAATCAGTTTCTTGACATAGATATAAACTCAGTAAGTCTCAGCAGCCTGTCATTCCTAATTTGCAAGGCTAATAATAACAAGGGGATTTTTAGTGAAGCATGAATTTTGTGAGCTCTCTAGTCTCAGCACATCTGTCCCTGCTCTCCTGCCAATCCAACCATTTTGGCAAAAGTAATACAGCACTGTCAAGAAAAAGGAGCAGAGGAGGAGCATATAAAGTTTCTCCACTTAGTTTCAGCAGCATCAAGTTGAAGCAGAGACAAGCACACATAGATGGGATGTTCAGACAACCATGGCGATGGCTCCTGTAGTAAGGAGTTTGTTCAGTCTCAGCACTTCAGCACCTTGAGGCGAGTGGTGCCTGGGGAATGCACCGAGTCCTCATTAAGCTGCCAAAAACAGGCACAGAGTCACAGGGTCTCGTTCTTGCTTAGAATGTGATTTTATTGCCTCCTTTTGTCTGTCGCTCTAGGCAACTGCCTTCGTCGCCTGCTAGTAAAACTGGGCCAGCTTGCTAGGGAGCAGCAAGGCAACACTCAGCTTTGAGTTACTATTTCATCAGATGATGTAACTCTACACAGGAGTCTTTTAATTTCTACACAAAAAGTGAGATGCCAGTCAATTTGCTGACCCTTAAACCTTGATTTTTGACCTGATCTTAAAACTTTGCCTTCCCAACTCCTGCAAATAGTTACTGGTTTGGAATTAAGACAATAGGGAAGGACATGCACGCCCTGCCAGAACCAGGCTCTAAATATCTGAGGAGAATTGATGGGTATTTTAGGTATATACCACAGTGCCTGTATTTTAGTGCATGGCAAAACACTTTACTTGAAAGATATAAATAAAACCCCTCAGCTATTGTGACCCTGTCACATACTTTGTATAGGTTTTCCCAAAATGGGGAAAAAAAAGTGCCAGATACAGGTATGCCTTCAAAAATAAGTACTGAGCTGTCTCCACTGATAGAAGTGAAATTGAACTACTACCAAGTGCTTTTGCGCACCCCATAATATATATTGAAGTATTAGAACACATAAGAAGAAGAACTTAAATTTATCTTGGAGATAGAGTAAGTGTTTCTCATAGTTAAGTTTGTATCACCTGTAGCATATCACTCAGGTTACTTCCAAAGCTCTTTGACACAGTAGAACTGATTTGTAATGTTCATTTTTAGACAACTTGACTCAGAAAGCTGGTTTTAATTTGCAAGCCCTTATCATGCTGGATTTAAGCCAAACTTGGTGCATTTTTGACTGACCACATTTTGGATGTGAATCAGGACTACTGAACTGTTCTTCCTACCTTGAGTTTCTTACCATTTCCTGTGGGACTACTCAAGAAATAAAGCAGTACTCTATTTGAATTACAGCCGGATCAGGCAATCAGGAATAACAACACTTCACTCGTGTTTTACCAAGGAATGAATTCTGTAGCTTCATCTAAATGTAACTCAACTTGGAGCAAATAAGGACAGAAGGATAACCAAGAAACATTATGTTGAAAGGGAAAAAAAATACATACCAAGTCCATATGTGCAAAGATTCCCTGCTACTATGCAGATTTATTATTTTTCACAATCAAGCCATGTTTATATGAAGTGACTTGCAGAATTATAGATCTGGTTTTACTCCTGTTTGACACAAGGATACTTCCTGCACTAACTTTAATGACAGACACTGTGGATCTGCTGCGAGTACAATAAAGTCAGGGTGAAAGTTTGGGGATCATGCCTTCAGGCAGTGCTTTACCATCTTCCACAGGACAAGAACCTCTGCCCGGCAGCTTCCACATAACTAGTGTGGGGACTCAAATACAGACACTGATTCTAACATATCACTTCTAAATGAGCAATTTAAAAGAACATGTTATTCAATATGAAATAGGGTCATTTTGATGTATGCTTATAATGAACACAGAAGAACCCTAGACATGATTTTCATTCTGGTTTACATAATTTTTTTTCATATTGTTTTAATTTTTTTAATTAACAAAATAATTATTTTTAATTTGAGAAAAGCTACCAACTAATCTCTCAATTGAGTTCACCAGAGTGCTTTCATACTGATAAAGTCTCAGGAAAAGCAATAAGTTAGTTTCTCTGCAGTCATTTCTTTATCCTCTCAATTTCAGCCTCACTGTACTTCATTCCCAGCATTTTATATTCACAGGTGCTAAAGCTTAGGATATTGAGCCCCAAACACAAACAGATTGAAGCCGGGCAGCAGAAGAGATTACCACTCTGAGGCATCTGTGCATTTCAGCTTTCACAGAGGTGGCAGCTACCGTGACAGGAAGCTGAGTCATGCATAAAGGCAATCCAGTGTACAGATCAAAATAGTAATATAGATCAGCACAGGTTCTGGGCTGCACAGTGGCAGCCTGCAAGCTGCACAGACTACCTGCTTCATATGCAACACAGCTATGCCAGCCATCAGTACAGTACCAGCCAGGCAACAAACAGACAGGGCGAACAGCTGGAAGTGATATGCCTGGTCCCATTTCATTCAGCCTGGGTTCATGAAACAATGTATTCAGTTAAAAGCTGATGTTGTTATCAATGCTGTCAAAGACAAAATTCCAAAAGAATTCAAATTATGCGAACTCAAGTTTTCAACTTAGTAAAGATGATTCCCAAAGAAAGTCTTAAAAAAACCACTGCATTATGGCTGGCAGGGTAAAGGGGTAGTAGATCAGTGAGCCTCATCTTCCAAAGCAGCTGTCTGAGAAAATGATGATAACATTAAGGCAGCAGCAATACGAGGTGATAGTCTCTGTATCCTTACCAGGAGCTGCTTCCACAAGCAACTTCCTAAGTAAGAACTGCCTAGTAGTTTATGCAGGAGCAGTGGAGATAGCCTGGCTGAGAGTCTCGGCAAGGTACGTAACACATAACTCAGCCCACACTATAAATCATTTCCTTTGTGCACTCATTAACTGTCTGCAGCCTCAAGGAGCTGCTTTTCATCTCTGTATTAAAGAAATCACCTGTTCATGACACCAGCCAGAAAAAGGCACGCCTAAGCATATTGGCTACACAAAGGCTAAGGGAAGTGCAGATAAGACCAACAGTTTTGTAGGCAATGATATATACGAAGCCTCACTTCCTAGGGAATTGCGTCTCGTGACTGTCAGATTTTTAAACCGAATTATATTAAAGCTTCAGGCTTGTCTTCAACAGAGCATCAGAGAATACAGAGAGAAGATAAATATGCATGTCTACCATGACAGGCTTCAAGGAGATTAGCTCCTTATTGGACACTGCTGAATCCTACAGGAATACATTTGGATTAAAAGTGGGATTTTTTCAGTTCCTGGACATTCAGTTCCCAACAGTCCCACAACTCTTTTGCTCAATGCTGACATTTCAATACTAACGGTTGAAATATATGTTGCATATTTTTCCTTTTTGCACATAAGCACATTTTCTCCTGCCCAGCTATGTTCACAGAACTTAGAGGAACATTCTTTCTTTGAGAACTGTTTCATTTGTTTGAAATCAGCCCAAAATTTATGGGGTACAGAACTAACAAAGCAACAGCAAGTAAATAGTACCAGATTTACTCCCTTTTACTCACATGCAAATACATAGGGGATGCAATTCTGCATAAGCCGTATTTCTTTAAGAAATCAGGATTTTTTAACAAATCTGCTCATCAGTACTTAAAGTACTAATCTGGTTGTCACCTGCGTTTCTGAAACAGAGCAGAGCAGCTTGCTTTCGCCTACTTTAGTAGCATTTCCTCCGCGAAAGCCAGCTCAGGCTCTCTTACTGCTGCCACAGCGGGCAACTCATGCGGCTGGGAACACGGCAGCGCAGGGGGCAACCGAGCGCAGTTCTTAAATACTGCGTTTAAAAACACAGTGAGATTGTTTCGTGTACATTGTACATACAGTAATATATACCTGGAAATACACAAATCTGCTTTGTCTCAGTTACAGCACATAAAATGTAATACCACCCGCGTTAAAGACTTTTGTCTCCGGCCTTTCAAACACGGACAAACACCTGCAGAGTGTTTTCACAAATCCCTCTGTCGAAGCCTCTATCCTCCTCCCCAGAAGGGATTCCCACGGCCAAGAGACACATCAGGCTGTCTGCAGACCCGTGCCCACCCCTCTCCTGCCCCCCCAGCCCCTCCTCTTCGCCGGGCTGCCATGTCCCTGCCTGCCCGCCCCTCCCGGGGA
>VZTB01011874.1:738294-866462 GCA_013397245.1 Thryothorus ludovicianus | reverse complement strand
ACCGGCCCCTGCCCTCTCGGCAGAGGACGGCCGGGGCCCCTCCGTCCGGCCGCCGGGCGCGGTGTGGGGGCGCCGGGCCGGGGCGGGCAGTGTGGGGCGCGGGACGAGGCGGCTGCGGGGCGGGCTTTGCGGGTGTGGGTCTACGAGCTCGGAGGGGGCTCAGAGGCAACGGTGTACTCTGCTCCTTAAGTTTTATGTCCGTAAATGACACGCCTGAAAGGCACTGGGGCGCGGAGCATCCTCTCATTTTTGCGCTGTCCGAGCTGCAGGGCACACGGGGTCTGGAGGCACGGGAAGGGAGTGCCTTCTAGCGAAGGGGAGGCTTTTCGGGGGGCTGTTTTGAAGAGCTCTCCTGGGGGGTCTGGTTAATACGAGTTTGCGGTAGATTTCATAGCACAATGAAAGCAGGTCTTAGCCGGCTGAGGCTACGGCTAAGGTGATCCTTTGATCCTAGTTACACTCTGCTTCCAAGGAAGCCTGCCTTGAAACCTGCAGTTTTAGCGTAATAAAGTCAGGGTCATATACCCAGTATCTGAATTAATTAGGCATCCTGCTGTTTAGAGTCTATTTTTAAAATTACCCTTTGATTCGAAGAATTTGCATACATTCAGGAGGTGTCATTCCCACTTGTAAGATAGCAGTTGCTGAAGCATATTCCCACTTGAAGCACGGAAATAATAAATTAGGCGTTCACACTTATGACGTTACTTGTCTGTAAAAAATGATCCCACTGTATTCACAATTATCTTTCGCACCACCACCCACCACCTTCCCCCCAACACTTCTAATTCAACAATACTGTCACCTTTTATGCAGACATCAGAGATCTGAAAATCATGCCTGAAACGACAAAATAGTTTGAACTTTGAAGTGAAAATTGTCTTGGCACGAATACTTACGAACGTATGAGAAATAGTGCTCACCACCAAAAAAACGGGGCATAGTGCTGCTTTGAAGAATTCTCACACCTCCAGCACTTCTTACTTGCTTTCAACACAAGGAAACTTAGCTCTCGTATTCAACATCCTTGTTTGTTTAAAAATATGACATTCTTTAAGAAGGGCATGAAGATGTTTGTAGTTTATCTCTTCTATCTAAGCAAAGAGATATAAAAATAGCAACGATAGAAAAAAATCTATTTGACTCTGAAAGAAAATTACTGTGGATTTTTAGAAGATACGTTACTCATTAGAAATGGATTTCTGCCAGCATTGCCTTAACTGGGAAGCTGCTGATGCCTCTGCATCTGATGTGAATGGCATTTAGGGTAGCTTGGTATGTTAGCTAGATATTTGCTAAAATAGAAAACCCACTAAACTCATTCTGAAAGTTGAGATTTAAAGCCATATAGATCCATTTCCAGAATTTTACCCTGGAATTGTAATTTGAAAATATCAGCTTTAAAGAAATCCCAGCGCTGAAAGAAAACAATTCAAATATTTTAGGATTACATTAGGTTTACATTTTAGGTTTACATTAGCTTTCTTGTAGACTCAAATGGTCACAATGATTAACACTCCTCATGCCAAATATTTTATCTATGACATTGCTCCTGCTTTTAAAAATGATGGTAGGGGACCAAAATTTCAGAATGGTTACAGGTTTTGTTTATGAACATTTATGGACTCTCAGTGACAAAAGTCACCCATTACTGTTTATTGGTGATAGCACTGTTGGTGAAGTATTACTGACTGAATGTGACTTATGAAAAAGGAAACATGGATAAACAAGAAATTGGACTGTAATGGGGTTTAAACATCATCTCATCATCTGTTGAAATAGAACTGTTAGTAAAACACCTGGAAAAGTTCCCTTTGCAAAAATTCTGGATGAAAAGGTTGAAGTATTCCTACTCAGTAAACCTTTTAACACATCCAACTACAATTTATATTTGCATGACTAAGGCGTCTCTTGTTAATTTTCAGCATATCGCCACAGTTCTTACCCATTCTTCTTGATGCAGAACATTCCTGAAAAGGGCAGTGAGCCCCCAGACTCACAGAGGTAGACTTGAACTGTGGTGTCAGAGAAGAGAGATTAATCCTGCTCGCAGTAACAAGAAAAATTTATCTACCACTGAAAGTGTACAAACCTGAAAGAAGTTTTCTTGAATTATATTTAGTAAGTGTGTAAGGAAGAACTCTAGTAATCAGTGATTGATCTGTTCTTTATAAACATAATTGTGACTGAATATATATTGACATATATTCGTATGATTGAAATATATTATGTTTTTATTATGCAACTGGGAAAGTGGTCATTTGAAAAATTTCTTAACTAGAAGTCCCTAAAAAGAACAAGTGGAGATGGTGAGCATGGGTAGTAGGAGCAAGATTGTTTCACTTTGAAGTCTTGTTTTCTAGAGGAAATTTTGTAGATAAATGAAACTGTATTTTCCCCTAGTAGTTAGCAGTATTGTCTTACTCAAGTTGTTGATATCAATTAATTCATCTTCATATCACTGAAAATGACCAGATCTTTAGAAACATGGAAGTTGCTCTATTATGTGAATACCATTAAATCTATTTTCACACTTCAATTGATATGAACAAACATCAATATTTTGACTATGCATTTAAATAGGCATTTTGGCTAAGAGAGGTTGAAGATTTTTATTGGTTTTGGTTTTCTCAAGATGTTTTCATTACTTCAAAGTAATAAGAACAGTAAGTCATATTTACTTGATTGTAATAAGTGCTTTACTGTTCCCTGTAGAAATCAGTGAACTGTTAACAATTAATGACAATTTCTCTGCTACTCAGTAGTGCCTGTGTAGATGCCTGCCATTAACATACAGTTCACGTGAAAAACAACAGGTATAAGCTCCTATATGGTTCCATTACATGGAACTGTGATAGCAGCCCCAGATAGGTTCAGAACAGTCCAATGATTCTTGTCATTACTTCAAACAAAAAACTATTTGAGTTGCAAAGTTGGCTGTTTCAAGAAGTTATGTGGTGGTGTAAGGAAATATGAGCAGTCATTGAAACTGGTGCCTAAAATTTAAGAATTTGTCTTAAAAAAGAAATTCATTGTATTGGAACAAGCAGTCTGAACATTTTAAATGCTATTGGTTCTTCTGACAGTGGGGAAATCAGCCCTTTGCTAGTTTGACTTCAAGTCTTGTTATTGCTTCAATTAGTTAAGATGTGGATAATTTTTTTTTACTCTGAGCTCTTGGAGTTTTAGTTGTGAAGATGCCTTAGTAATCAGTAGAAACAAATTAATGCACTGACAAGGGATGTATATAAAGCCAAATCCTACACACAGGTGGCTCCACTGCAGACAGGATGATAATACCTTTATATAGAGCCTGAGGGTGGCCTGATACAGGTGGTGCTAGCCAGCCTTATCCTGAAATGTAAACAGGCTTGCACTGAGCACTTCACATGGTAAGGATGATCCTTTTCCCAGCCACTCTCTCAGCTACATGTTGCACTCTCCTCTGAGCAGCACCCTTGCATGCTTCCTAAATTCCAGCACTGGATTGCTGTTCCTGGATTTTTGGCAGTTAATAGTTTTTAGCCATTTTTCGCCTATTAATACCCTCTGTTGTACAAACAAACAACTTTTATGAGATCATGAACAAGCTTTGTTTTAACAGCCCTGTTTAATTCCTCATGGTTTCTGTGCCTCCAGTACCCATTTTTTAAAATCATTGCACCAACTACTAGTTTTGTCATGATTACCAATCTTAAGTATGAAATCCTATGTATACATGCAAAAATATAAAATGAAGATCTGATTCTATTAGAAGATACTACTGATATTACCATCACTTTCATGATTCCATTGTACAAGCATAGTATAAAGCCAACCTGTACAGCTGGAACTTCACCAGCTTCCCCAAGAATTTCTGAAGTGAGGTTTCCTTGTCTTATCCTATTGAGTAACTCCAAGTTTTCTTGATTTATTATTCATTTTTTTTTGCCTTAGTTTATTTCCATTGACATGCATCATCCAGAACATTATATTAATTTGAAAAACATTCAATTCTAGTGAAGTGTTCAATGCTAATTTTACTTGTATTCTCGTGATACATAAAGCAAAATTGCCACCAACAGTTAGTTTTGCTGACTACAGAAGAATTAAGTAACGACTACAGAAACAGTTCTTAACCAATGTTTTCATTTGCACCTGTTGTTGTAGGCTGATTTGCAGGAATTACATGTGTTTTTATCTATGTTGATGAAGATATGAAAGAAAAAAAAGTCATGTGAATTTGTATTTTAGAACATGATGGAAGATAAAAACAGATTAAGAATTATGGTTGCTTTAATTACAAAATTATTGCCATGTGTGATAAGAGAAAGGCATAATCTGGAATTATTAGCATGTTCAAGGTCTGTTATATTATTTTTACCTTAAATATTGTTTTCCTTAAGGAAAATATAATTGAGGAAATGTTAAAAATGGAAAGATATTTAAAAGCCAGAGTAATGTTTAGTTAATGATGGTCCATTCTGACCAGTCCCAAAATACCATATGGTGTCCCTACTTGGATATGTTACATGAAGATCTTTTTGTAAAGACAATTTTATATAATCTGAGTGGAATTTATTCCTTAGCTAAAGAAAACCACAGATGTTCAAGTGTATGAAATTGCAAAGGAGGTGTTGCGGAGATGTGGAGACAAAAACTCCATGACTTTTTTTGTGCTAAGTGTCAGTTCTGGTTACCTAATTTTGTACCTATTTATGGTTTGGTGTGACGCACATCACTGTAGTGTTCGAGAGTCAAAAACCAAGCTACCACTTGGGAAAAAAAAAAAAATAGTTCAGTAGTAGGAGTTCAGAGTCTGGGGGAGAAAAATCATTCAAGTACTCAGGTTTGGTGTGAACCTTGACTTGAAATATGTCTTATTTCAGGAGGTCCAGGGGTTAGAGTTTGGTAAATTGGAAAGAAACCTGCCATTTTCAGTACTTCTGCTTCTATGTATAATTTTCTCTTTTCTCTTGTGCTATGAAACAACTCCACTGGTATGGTGGTATGGTGGTATGGTGGAGCAAAAAGCAAGATCTGACTTTCCTTGAGACTGCATGATCAAGTCTTACGTAGGCTATGTAGGCTTTAACTTTTTTTGCAAGGCAGAACCAACCAGTACAAGATGTTTTTTTGCTAAGTAGATCCTCAGGCCTTTGTTCCTGTTATTCTGTCATGCAGATAAAGTCAAAAAACTGTAATAATCTGACAGTCTCTACAGAAAGAACTGCTCTTCATGTCCTCCTGTTCTTCATGTGGGTTATCTGCTTATGTAGCCTGTGGACTGGGCTAAGGATTTGCCCTGAATGTACCAAATATGCAAATGGCAACACTGAGTTTTGTTTCATTTTGCACAAAATTGTCATTCATTTAATCAAAATGTAGGATGTGCATTTGGCAACAATACTATAATCCAGAGGTGTTGGATGGAAGTATTTTAGTAAAAGAGCAAGCTATGTAATTTGTTGGTTTTGTGGCTTCTTCTTGATATTTAGAAATAAACAAAATTACCTGAAACTCATCTTCCTGGTAGCAACACCTGGAGTTATCAGCTTCAAATGGATTCAGTATTTACACTATCTACTTAAAATTTTGGACCACATGTCCATTATTTTTAATATTGAAGCATTAAAATTTTAATTTTCTGTAATTTTATATATCTATAGTTTTCTGTACACATATATGCATAAGTTGTATGAAATACTCTAAACTGCGTAGGATGGTATAAATGGATGTGTGACACTCAAGTCACACTGTCACAGACTATATTCAAACTTGCTGGTAGTACTCAGTTCTCTTGTGAGAATGGAGTATGTTCGAAAGGTATCACTCAAGGTTGTATTTCTAGCAATGCTGAAGAACTGCCTAAATTTTGTTGAATACTATTGTAAAAGTAAAAGCTTTACATAGGAGTATGACTGCTCTTCATAGTGTTGAAGAAATAATATTAAAACAAAGCAGAATCTACAATTTCTTTTTGTTGTTTCTCACTTGGCTAATACTGCTTTATTTCTTCAGATGTATTTGCATACTAGACCGTGCCTTGTTCTTGGGGACAGTGGCTTTCTTTCAGTAATGAAGGGGAGCTTCTGGACCCTTGACACAGTTTCTAATACAGTGAGAAACAATGAAATTAGCGTGCAAATTCCATGTGATGTTACTTTCTCAAACAATGTATTAGATGATGAACAGCAGTGGTGTTGAGCTGGGTCCTTATTGTGAATTGCTCCCCTAGGAGGGTGTGAGACCTTTAAATGAGAGACAGCACCAAGCAGGCAGTGTCCCAATGCCTTCCCTGATCAAAAGAGGGGAGATTCATTTCTGCCTGCTCAAGGGCAGTGGGGTGACCTTTCTGCTGAGCAACAGTCTGCTGGGCAGCAAGCTGAAGAGGATTTCCAAGGCTGTGTTTCAAGGAGGCCACGGATATTCTGTGCTGGGATTTGTGTAATCACAGTGTAGTACAAAAGGTACATAACTGCATAACTTGGCATCCTATCTCTAAGCTTATGCAGCAAAATAATCCCTCTTAAGAAACTTGCATGCATGACTGTGTGGGCGTGTGTCCACAGATTTGTGAGCACACAAGAGAAAATCCTACATTAGGCTTTAAGTTTTGTTTGGAGAATTTTAAAATACATGTCACATAAAATGTCAAGGAGTTACTAAACTTCTAATTCAAAATATGAGGGCAGTGCCCAAGTGGTAATTTTTTCATCTAAAACAAATGAAATTTCTTTGAATTTAGCAGCTGAAAGAGTATTTTGTGATGTGATATTCCTTTCAGGCTGCAGTAATAATACATTAGTAGTATCTACCTACTGTAATTTAAGGTTTTAATATATTGAAGGTGGTAGATATAAATATAATATCATAAATAGTCATGTGCGTGGATTACAAAGAAATCTGGTAGATTTTAATATAGGCAGCACTGTTCAAAAAGACTGCTTTATCTCTTTACTGGAATTTTAATTAAAGAAGGATAATAATAGAATTAGAGAACACAATTTAATCATGGTTGTGGCAGTGCTTCTCTAAAATAAGGCCTGACACTACTCTTAGTAATATAGGTTTTGTATCAGATAAAGGCTTTTACTTACAAAATTTGTAGTCAAAAGGAGAGTAGGGCTAAATCACATGTAGCTATAAACAAGCTGTGTAGCAGAGGAAATAGTAAGGCCAAAATGCAGTATACCTGTGCTGCTATGCTGGGTGAGGAGGACAAAATGCAACTTCTGTAAGCCACCTCATCACCACCACAATTAAATGACTCCACCCATCTTTGAGCTGGTCTTGAACTCCCTCTGTGTTACTGCCCTCCGTTGGAAACAGGGCACTGTGCTGGACAGACCTTAGGCCTGAGCAGCTACAGTCATTCTTGTGCAAAATATGCATTGAGAGAAAAAAGTTACCTTTACAGTCTGAGATTTATCAGAGTGTTCAAAATACACTTCCTGCCAGAAACTGGAAAGACTAGCAAATGGCAGCACTTCCACACTGAAATTAATCCACAGTCATGCTGTTGTATGTATCAATCATTGGGACTGATCAAATAGCTAAACAGGTCAAATTTCAAACTGTTAGAGCTGGTCAAATACTCTTGTTCAGCCTGCTCCTAGCATTTCCTGGGGTCGCAGAGCTGCAGTCTTCAGTATAGTAACACTCCCCTGTGTTATGGTTAAACCATTGAAAATATTTATTAATAGAGCCAATTTCACTCTACTAGCACTGAGTACCCTCACAGCCTCATCTAGGCTACATGAATCTCCAGACTGAAACAGGTGTTGAGATAGATAATTATTATAGTATGATACATAGCAATGTTATTTGTGGAATTCTTATTTAGTCTCTAACTAGTAATGTTTTACAAAACATTAAGATGAAAGGATAATTAATGACTAAGAGCCCTATCTGGACAGCTTTAGTTTCAGAGTTTAAGTTTAAAATATTAGATCAATATTGCTTTTTAATGATTGAGAACTAGTTAGTAACCATGTGGGTTAAACGCTTTTGGATGAGGGGAATTATCCATGCTTGCAGAGTTATGCAAATCAGCTGTTACATACAAGATAAATGAGAAGTAAATGTAGTAAGATCAGGCTTAGTGAGTTAGACCAAAGGAGCCCAATACTCCTCTCTGACCCTGGCAATTTCAGATGTATGATGAAAGAATAATAAATCACAAGAGGGACAAAACGTGAAGGTTATGTCTTTGTACTTAATAACCTGGGAGGCCCTTTGCTTCCATGAATTTGTCTAGTTGCTTTGCTAATTTGTCAATAGTCTTGGTAGTTGTAACAACCTTTCCAAATCTTGAGATGGATTATTGCCTAGTCCTGCTAACTTTATTGGGAATTTTTTATGAACAAGACCATGCATATTCACCCGAAGAAGAGACCTCAAAAAAGCAAACGTGAGTGTATCTGTGAGGAAAGGGTACCTAGAAGCAGATGTCCCTAAAAGAGTAACTTTATCCAAAACCATCATTGTAATGATCGATTTTTGTCTATCTGTGTGCAGAAAGACAATTTAACTGTGAAGAACTAGGTATCCAAATGTCCTTATTTCTACAGAGTTATTAAAATGGAGCCATAATAAGAAATAAAAAAATTACAGCATTCAACAGTCTGAGCATAAGGTATGAAGTTGAATCCATATGAGTGTTATGCAGGACTCTAAACTAAGGGCTACCTTATTATCAAGAATTTTCTGCACCTAACATGACACATCTAGAGAATCTTGCTTTACTGTAATAATTTAACATAAATCTTGTATGATCACTTTATAAGTGATTTTCTTGAAATTCAGGAGTTAATATTTTTATTTTTCCATACCTACTGCTGTGTAATAAAGGCCTCACAAATTCTAGAAAAGGAGATCAAAAGAAAAGTATTTTCTTTCTTAATAATAGTCCTGGTGGCTAGATTCACAGCCTGTACTGTTCTCGCAAGACAAAGTAGTAAATTCTGAAGAAAGCTTCTATTTTTCACTCTACAGTATTTGTGATATCAGTGAGCAGTAAGTGTTGATCATTTTAGGAGTGCTTGCTAGAAAATACTAGGAAAATTATAGGATCATATTGTTTGATAGTGGTCTTGTTTTATCTACATATGTATAGTATTCTATTTAAAAGTGTTGAAGAATTATGCAGTATTTTTGAGAAAAGAATTATTGAAGTATTTCTATTTGTGTGATCCCTAACGTGATACATCAAAACTCTAGCAAACTTTGGATCATGATTTGCTTTGAAATGCAAGTCATTTCCAACATGGAATTATAAAGCACTAAGCCACCTGTGGTGAGCATAGTGCCATTGAGTTCTGTGACATGCCATCTAAAGCAGGTGTGTGTGGCTGTAACAGAGGTCCAAGGGACCATAGACAGCTATTTCATTAGTCATTTCACAGACTGCAGGGGCTGCAAGGGACCTCTTGAGGCTTTCAGATCTGTCCTACTGTCTGAAGCAGGAGCAAACATTCCTGTGCCATTCCTGACAGATTATCTCACTCTTCATGAGCTGTCTCCAAACCAGTTAAGAAAATACACAGGGAAGCAGACTGTACAGCATACTGCAGTCTTCAACAGCACTATGGTTATGCTTACAAGCAACATACAGACATGAAATAAGCTCATTAGTCAATAAAATTAACAAAAGTAAAAAAAATTCTTGAAATCTTCCTTGTTTAGAATAAGTTTCAGTAACTTTCAGTAACTGGTAATTATTCACAAATTTCCCAAATCCGGTTCTTCCTCCTCATCCTTTTTCCATGTCAGGAACTCAATCTGAGCATCTGTACAAAAGATAGATAATATAAATCAATAAACTCCTGTAAGGATAATTTTATCATGGATGTGCAGCGGTCTGCTTGTTCCAGGTGAAGCTTTCCTGGAAATGAGGCATTTATGAAGTTCTATAATGTTATGGCTCATGTTACAGCTTTTGCTTTGGTGGTTTATTTGTGAATGGGAGAAGGAGACTCATATACAGGGTTCCTCTTACTTACCTGGTGATTTGTTGGTCTGATTTGTTAAATGTCAGTCAATGAGTTAAGAATACTTTTCCAAAGAGAACAGAAGACTTGTAGAAAACATAGTTCATCATTTATCCCTCCCTTTTTTTTTTTAGAAAACAGAGATTAAAATGCAAATAATCTCTTTACAGGATACCTGTTTAAAAAATGTTCTATTTTACACTCTCTATAATCAACCATGTATAATATTATATAATTCTATTAAGCAATTCCATTGCTGGTATATTGTTTCAATGTTAATGCCAGAGTCAGCTCCTCACAGTCGTTATGTAAATTCAAAATAGTTTCAAACAAAATCTCCAGTTATAGATTCAGTTCCCTTTAACCATGTGTAGGTGTGGCAGATAAAAGATTAATTTTTCTCTATTCTGTGGCCAAGGGACAAATACCTTTGCAGGCACTGAGAAATACTGATAGTGTCTAGCAGCACAAGAAATGGAAATAAAGTTAAGTCCTACCTTTCAGGCAGATTCTACACTGCATAGCATCACAGAAGGCCTTTATCCTCCTTTAAAGGTAATTATAACTCATTGGGTATTATTATCAGGAAAATAAGAACAAAGAGTTGGGGAGGATGGCTTAAGTAATTTGAAAGTGCTGATCTATAGTTCAGTCACCGATTAATTAAATTGCTATGCCATTTGGAAGTTTTCTTTAAATATTATTTTCTGTATCACACTTGTAGGACCTCTTTGTGAGAAAACATTTCTGCTACATCTACTTCTCAAAGTGTCTAGAACTTGTGTTGTCATTTTTCAAGTACTAACTCCTCAAGATTGTTAAACTGCAAATTTACTGTTACCTTTACATATAATCAAAAAAATGTAATTTCTTCTTAGCAAGCAGAAGAAATTAACAAAACCTAGAGCAAAAAAGCAATGGGTAGGAAAATTAAGATATCAGAAGAATAATTGACTGATAAAAACAGGTACATTTTAGAATATTTTAAAAATGGCCTTTTTGATTGGATTATATAATCTTCACTAAAAATAATGTTTAGATGAATCATTAGAATTGGAAGGGTAAGGAGAACAAGGTCTGATAAATCTCTCTTCCTTTACATGTCAATCACTGTTGCCTCTCAGACATTACATAATCCATCAAAATGAGCCAGCTTTGTAAATTATTCGGTCATGTTCAATGAGTTTCAGTGCAGACCCTATCTGGAATTCTCAGTTTAAAAACTGTTGTACCACAGGGCCTGTAAGTGGGCGTTAATACCTAGGTTGAAACTGTCTGTGAATGAAGTAGTCCTTTAAAATCAGTTGAGATCCTCTTCTTCAGGCAAGCCGTAGTTGAGTTTCTGGCATCTCTCCCTCATGTAGGCCCATTGTCCTGGGCTTAATGCCCTCTTGCAGATGCTCTCCTTTGCTGGGGTTGTCATTTCATTTATTCATCTTTGAGAACAGTTCCTACAACAGCCGTGAGCTATTCTGACTGTTCAGTGATGTTATTTAATCCTCTCCATTTAGCATCAAGAAAAAAAATCTGTTGCAAAGAAAACTCCTACTGTACTGATGCAAACTTACTGCACTGATAGCAAGCACCAACTCTTATTTTTATGTGGTTGCTTCTGCACACCCAAAAGTGTTAAGACTTTTTCATCTTCTGGCATAGAAGTTTTCACACCTTTCACTTGAAGCCCACACAGTAGGCTACATTTATCAGTTGCACTTTTCCAGTTGGCCCAACCGACCTCACCAGTTTTGTAGTGACCCAAACTATGGCTGTGTTGCACCAAACTTAAGGAAGAATGCAAACTGGATTGGAACTCCGTGGCTTGTGCACCTAAAGTAGAAAATTTAGATAAGGAAAAGGCAACTTTACTCAGAAGCCAACAGTGTTTGCAGAGCTCTTCCATTTGTACTGTTTTGCAGTACTGCCAGATGCAGCATCACATAGTGTTGCCCGATAAAGGAAAAGAAAATACACATAACGACCGGAGCCGTTATATGGGTGCTTTATTTTTGGGCCCNTACTGTTTTGCAGTACTGCCAGATGCAGCATCACATAGGAGGGTTTATTGGAATTCCTTCAGAATGAGGTGTATCTAAGGGTCCTGTAAAAAACTGTACTGTGAAATAAGTGTGTGCTTTTATGAGACTGGTTTTCTTGTGGGTTTTTAGACCCTGATTTATGCTTTCTTAAAGCCTACAGCATACTTCATCCTCTTCCAGCGCTTGAACCTGCAGTTTGGAGGAGTGTCTCTGCTTTATTGACAGCCACAGTCTCATTGCCCTAAGTGCTTTAGTTACATACCCTGATGGTTTTTTCTTTGGTCTAGTGATATGAGAAAAGAAATAGCAGAGCTATTGCAGTACACATGACTTAATTGTTAAAAGCATTTTCCAGTGTTGTAAGCCTTTTTTCTGCTTTCTGGGGAATTCTGTAATTTTTTCATTCATTGAGAGTTGACACCTCTCAGTGAATCAATGGGACTTTTGCCATAACTTTGTTACTGCACTGGCCCTTAATTTTGTCCTGTGTTACTCATTTTTCCACAACTCATTCAGACCGCCTCCTTTAGATTTCACAAGCTTTTCTTTCACATTAATTTTGATCATAGTAGCAAATTATTGTCCGAACAGGCCTTGTTGTTTCCCAGTGCTTATTTTTCATAACCTTTGGAGTTCTGCAGAGATAATTTTCAGACTTAATTTTGGTATTTCTAAATGGTGCTTTGGTGTGCTGCGCCTTCATTTTTTCCTGTCACATAATTGTACCACAATAATGGTTTGCAAACTGTCATGTTTTCAGGAGCTTTTCCCAGCTTGCTTTATTAAATCAAAGAACTAGACTTCTTTGAATTCTTCCACTTGTGCAGTTTGCAGAGTGCAGGAAGCTCTCCCCCTGGAGAGGTTCTGCCTGCAGCCTGCGGTGTCGCTGAAGCTCCTGCTGTTTGTGGTGTTTGGGTGCAGATGTGTTTGCATTCCCGTGTTTGCCATAAATCAGTCAGGGGACACAAGGACACCTATGCACCCAAGCAGCAGTCCTGGCAGAGTATGCAGGCTTGGGAAAGGATTCCAGGTCAACCGAACTCTTCTTGTTAGAACGTCTATATATAAGGGTGCTGTGTTCCCAAGGCGTAATGTGAGGTTAGTTAATTAGGACACTTTAATGAGATAAAATTCTGCTTCAGAGTCCTCACCCCTATCATCAGCACTAGAGTGACACAAGAGTATGTACTGTTTATTTACTGGTTGATATATTTATGGATTGAGAGATTTCATGCAGACTCTGTAAAGTCAGTGAGGTATCAAGAGATACAGGCTTTCAATACATGCCAAATGTAGAACTTCATTTAAAATCTTCTGAGGTCAGCAGATCTTTCCATTAACTTCACCAACTTTTGGATCCAGTTCCTAATTTTTTTCATGTAAGCATGCTGCACATGAAATAGAACTGGCAGAAAGCAACATTTGTTTCAAATTGAGGAGACAGTCGTGTGAATAATGAAATTTTGAATCTTGATATTTGGATATAGTAACCACTTTTTTCCAGTCTGTTATAGCAGTGTAATACTAATGTTTCCCCAAAATTCTGTATTTTAACATGGGTCTGGACCCCTCTGATTTTACGAGCCAAGTCTTTTTTTTTTTTTTTTTATTGTTTGGGTGTTATTGTTAAACCAATAGGTGGCAGTGGTTAAGCATATTACCAGTCAAGATGCAGGGTATTTTATAAAATGACACTGTGAAATCCATTATAATTTTAAAATAATTTAAAGTACAAAAATATAAAAAAGTATAATTTAAAAAATACATGTTGCATATGTTCACTTACGGCGTATGTGTTTTTTACATTTTTCATCTTACTGTACTGACAACATGGAACATTTCAGAGAAAACTTTGCCTAATTTTAAATCAGGTGTTTGATTTGGGGCTAAAAAAGAAGAGGTAATTTCTGCAACTAGAAGTTTCAGGCTTATAATTACACCCTACATTTTGAATCCTGCCTAGTTAGGTCTTTTGTTTTGAAAGTGTGTTTAAGTGTTCTGGTGTAGATCAGAAGTTTGTAATCACATCCTGTCATTTCTTCCTGCTTGAGAGACACATTTCAGAATTACTTACCATCTTAACGTTATTTTACATTATTTCTTCTGACTTTCATGACAAGCAGACATTCCTTTGGGCTGAAATGCTTAGTCCAGTCTCATATTTATGTTTTTTAAGAACTGAGAAGGTTGAGTCACATAGACTTTGTGCACATCTCGTGAGAGAGCTCCGACCATCAGGTGGAGTAAGGACACCCAGCTGTGTTACATCACAGTAACATTGCAGTGTTTTGCTAATCAGAATTTATTTAGATGGTTAGTTAGTTGTAGGGTTTCGTCGAATTAAAGAATGTTCCTCAGTCTATCCAGTTTCTTATTTGCCTTCCAGAGAGCCAGTAGAGTCCTCAATGTTGGCATTGTTGTTTGGGAAAGGGACACTTGGAGAATTGACCCAGACCAGCCTGTTCATATTCCTGGTCTACCTAATCTTGGGAAGCTTTGGATACCTATTCTTATGCTCTCTCCTTGCAGAAACTCCAAGGAAAAAAAAATTGCAACAGTGTCTGTGGAGTTCATTTTCTAGGAAGGCAAGGGTAGAAGGGAACTCAAGTCTATTTTGCCCTTGCTTACCTGCTACATGATTCAAACTCACTTATTGCTTGCAAAATGCTCTGAGATGAAAGGCACTATAGAAATGAAAATTACTTATTATTATGGTATTATTTTCAGAGACAAGTTTCCCACAATATTTAGGGGCATGTTACCTCCTAGTATTCAAAGTTTTTAGCAGCACGGGTAATACACAATGCTGTTGTGCATTATCTATGAAAAGGGCAGTTCAAAAGGAACAATTCAGTTGAATTATCATATGAGTCAAGAATGTACTAGCATTAAGAGGCTTGGCAGCCACTTCTTACTTGGCACTGCTGCTAAGTAATTTTTAACCTTAGATAATTAAAGTCCAGAAATTCTCACTGCAGTTAATAGACAACAGTTATAAAATACCCAATTTTTTTAATATTACAATGCATTAAAAAATCTTATTGCAACAATCTGTTCTACCCTTCTATCAAATCTAAGCATTTAGAACACTTAGAGAAAACAAATAGCTGGGTGGACATGCATTCAGGACTAGATCAGAAGATTACTGCTCATCCAGGGCTTCCATAGTTGCACAAGAGACTCCAACATTATTTGTTAATAAATGTGACAGTGTGAATTGGGCAGGAGAAATGGGCTGAAAGATATGAGGTGAAAAGTGTCTGTCCTGACCCACTGTAAAGCACAAGAACACCAAGAATGGGGGAGGTGATACAGAAATAGTTTCTTCCAAGTGTACAAGGAGCTGCTCTTTCTTGGGTGACTGCCTGGAGATGACACCTGTAGACAGCTCTGTGACCCCATATGACATTCATTTCTGTGGTGCCTTGAACAGCTGCAAGAGCAGCTTTTTTCTTTTTCTTTTTTTTTTTTTTTTTTTTTTTTTTTTTCCTGCCTGGGTTCTTCCAGGTTCATCTGCCTGCCTCAACTTGTTATGTCAGTCAACAATTTTCCTGCTGGCTCTCTCAAGCTGGGTATTGCAATGTTCCTCTGCCAGTCAAAGAGTGGCAGGGCAAACACCCTCCCTGCTTAGGATTTTCCTCTGCTTGAGGGCCTTAGCTTGCATCATGCATGGGTACAGCTACTCATAGGTTATTTTTCCGTGTACAGATGGTCAACTTGCTTGTGCCGCTCCTTTGAGCGTGGTCAGTGGGGCTCGGTGTCCCCACACTGGCACCTCCTTTCCAACACATGAGAGAAGAATGGGGCTGAGCAATCTCCCTGTTCAGCTGCATCAAGCCTTGACTGAGCAGAGTCAATGTGTAACTGCAACCCATATACATGAAAACAGCCATTCACATCACTGTGGCTGAACTCAGTACAGACCAGCAAGATAAACTATTTGATCTTGAGACAGAATAAGTGGTGCCTGGAAATGGGTAATTTCCATCAGGCCCATATTAACTCTTTCTATTCACTTACATATACATTTTGGATTTTTCTTCAGCAGGGCTGTGTTCTATGACTTATTTTATCCCAGAGATTAATGTTTGGCAATGCTTTGTAAATACACATCATCTGTTTACTAACACAGGAGTGAAAAACATACTTGCTGTACTAAAATAAAATAAGTGACTTTAATAGCAGAACAGCTTGTGTTTGAAGGTCAGACTTTGGCATGGGAATAGTTCACGTTGAGAAGCAGCACCTTGGCATACTCTAATAAAAACTGGCAGTGATTTGACTGAGCTCCAAGCCTTCAGAAATCTCACTGCACACAAACAGTTGTGTTTATTGGACAGGAGAAAGGATGTAAATGGATATGTGGCTAATTCAGTTCAGTCCTCAGGATTACCCTGGGGAGCACAAGGAGAAAGAGCGTGCACTGACATCCTCAGTCAGTTCAAAGTGTAGGGGTGGGCAGGGCAGTGTGGTTATGGAATGGCCTCCTAAGCCATTCCATAACCAAGAGATGGCTCTTGTATGGAAGATGTGCACTCAACAAGTCACTGGCTTGCAGGTTTGGGTTTGTTTAAATACTGGAGACAAGTTTAGGGTTTGGGGGCATTTTAAAGTTTTCCCTTATGTTTCTTCAGATGTAGTTTCATTCTCACAGTTTGTTGTGAACTATTACTTGTATTTCTGATTACCATTGTATTTCTGAGAATTAACATTAAGAGGTGTAGAAAGCTCATCTCACAACTGTCTCATTTTGGCTGCTAGAAGAATGTAATTTAGTTAATCTGTTCATCTGCAGCAGCAGCCTAGAAGGTGGAATTTGCCTGTGTGACATTGTTCGGAACTGCCAGCTTCACAGATTTGCTGTCACTTTAAATCAGGTTAGATTGTATTTAATTAAACCAGCTTATCTGCCATCCATACTAATTACCAGAGTTCATCTTAACTATATACACTTCTTTTCCTTAAAGCTGCAAAGCTTATTTCAAATACAGGAATTCTTAAAATCAATTAATAAACACCAGACTACAATTCCAATTAGATAAGCACACTCCATTAGATATGGAGGCAGGAATAAAAATACAGAGTGGGTGTGCCAAGTGTCTTATCCAGACCACAGTTCTAGTTGAAGGAATGTTTTGTCTATTTCATTTTTAAGGTATTACAAAGTAGCACTACTCCTGCAGTGTGCTGTTTCATTTTCTGAACAAGACTCTACACCTTAAGCTGAAGGGAAGAGCAAGCACTGTGTTCTAAAACTAGAGCCAGTGGGGTTCTGCAGTATAAATCCTACGGGCATAAGCAAAAAGTAGGAGAACATGGTTTTATCTGTCATAAACTTCAGGCAAAATATTTCCATTTCATCATTTGTTTATTTTTAAATTCTGCTTTTTTCCAGTACTTCCTTTTGTTGTTGTTGTTCCTGCAACTTAGCCTATTTTATATCCCTGGTAAGACCATTCTGTCTGCTGTCACATTTAAAGTAACTGCAAACAATAACTGTGGATTGTTGCTTCCTTAATAACCAAGCTGTAGTCCTGATGAACTTTAATTTAAAAAGGCAAGAATCATTTTGGTTTGTCTCAGTAACTGAGTAGTAAGTCAGTTTTCAACAGAGTTTATTCTACTTGATCATGAAGATATGATGCTCTGTGTTTTCGTGAACTTGCATGCCAAAATTAACCTTTGTTAAGGCAAAAAAATAGAATATATAGTCTTCTATCTGATCTAAGAATCTCAGTTACTGTGAAGGTAAAAAAATGAAGTATTTCAAATAAAGAAAACTACACATTTAGCTTTTATCACAAGGGTACAGCAACACCATTGCTTTGGAACCTGGATAATATTGCTGTGTTGGCATTGTGCAACTCTCTGACTAATTAGCCTTGTTAGCTGTGTAGTACATTCTGCAAGGAAAGGATGACTTAGACACTAAAGTATGAGAGAAAATTAATGACTGTGGATTCTAAGGAGGGAGCAACTCATCCATCCCTTTTATGTACTAACACAGGCAGCTCTGAGCTGAGCGCTGCTTTTTTCACTCCATTCCAAAATATTTGTAGGATGTGTCTGTATTCAGCTAGATATGCAAGTGAAGGGAATCTCTTGGTAATCACTATCTAATACACATTGATTCACATCATAGGGGGTCTTGGTGTGCATGAATTGGATTCCTTTTTGTTAAAAAACAGGAAGATAACTTCAGGTTCTCACCAAATACATTTGAAATGTTTGTGAGGTTTGAGCTCAATGTAAAATAAAATGCCCTGCAAAACATATCATATGGCATGGACATTGGGTCCTTGGCACCAGCTATTTTACTCTACAGCTTTGCTCCCACTAGCCCCGACTGGAGCAAAAGTCCTCCCAGGCAATGTACAAGCAGCCTGGGTAACCAAGCCAAAGCTGCATGTTCTCCTGAGGATCACTGCAGGCTGCAAGGGGCACTCAGGTCAGGTCACCTAGGCTAATCTCCCTCCTGAAGTGCTGTCAATAGAAACTTGGTCAACCATGAACTTGTCTAGTTGAGTCTTGAAGAGCTCCAAGGACAGAGGAGCTTCTCCTGATGTCCAACCTGAACCTGTAAGATGCAATATGTTACCATTGTCTTTGTTGTACTCTTTGGCATGAAGAGCTTTGCGCCATCATCTTTGTAAATGCCTTAGAAGTAATTGTAGGCTGCATTGGCTCCCTCTTATGCTCTTTGCTGGACTAAACATGCCCAGATCCCTCTATCTCTCTGTGCTTTTGGCCTCCATCTCAGTAGCCTGTCCAGTTTCCTCCTTATCCTCCTGATTAGGGATGCCTGGAGCTGGGTACAGCGCTCCTGGTGCAGCCTCTTTAGTGTCAGGGAGAGGAGCCTAATGATTGCCCAAGAGAAACTGAGGCTGCACCCATCCAAATATAGCCCAGAGCAGGGTCTCCTATTAACAGTGTTCAGACTGGATATATGAGAGCCTGCACTTTAAATTTAGGATCTCACCTAGTGTGGTGTGTGGATAGTCAAATGAAGAGCTTGTCATGTAGCAAGGACTTCAATGCTTCTTGGACCATTGTCAGAACACATAAGCATAGTATATTTTAAAACATCGATGCATAAATACATTGTATTACATTATTCCACTTAGAGGGGATGTTTTCTGAAAGTGTCTCTGACTTTTTTTCACCTCAAAAGTTTGTGAACAAAGAGTTGTGATAATTCAGATAAAATTAATTAAACCTGACTGTACTTTTGAGCCTTTTGGTATACAGTTTTTTACCTTGATGATGATTTCAGGAGAAGTAATTCCCTGGATGTTTCTGGATTGCATTCTCTTCATGAAAATAAGTTGTAATTATACCACACATTTCATATTCATAAGTGTAATACTTCAAAGATATACTTAATTAGTGAGAAGGATATTATTAGTTTGGTGTAATAAATTAAATTACAGATTTCACATTTTCCTAGATTTTTTTAGATAAAAACATTATGAATCTCTGACCATAATTCTGTTAACAGACATCTAACTCAGGTATGTCAGCTGTGGCTCTGATTGTGACTGTAGAGCATTGTTAGATTTGCATATATGTCTCTAATTTGCAGCAATATGGGAAACATTAAATCAGTTGTAATCTGTTGTTTTGTTTCAGAGGAGTTACTCAAATAATGCATTCCCTGCATCATTCATAAGTTAACACTTCATTTTTCATCACATGGCACTCAGAGCTGGTGCTTTACAACAGTTACATTCTATTTTTGGAAATAACTTAGCAACAGTGCTATCTCTGTGTGGTGTCAACTCAGTTACAATATAGCAAAATCCATCACATATCATAGTCTTATGAAAGAGAATACAATTTATTATCTGCACAAGATTTCACTACTAACCAAATTTACTTCATATTAGACCATATGTGCAAGTGGTATGTTTTATATAAATGTGTTCAGATTACCTAGGACGTACTGAACTTAATAATAATTTTGGAGTCATTGCCATATTGTATTTCAGTATCAAAGCATGCCATTTTGCATGGTAAGAATAACATGATAACAAAGCTGGGTATTTGGTATTATAGGAGGAATCACATGGGCAAAAGATAAATAATGCTATTAATGACAAATAATAGGTTTACGATACTATTAAAGATGGTGAAGACTATGTTGTTAGTTCATGTTACTGATTTGTTTCTAAGTATTGAGATCTCTTTCATCATTGGTATAACCCTTTTTTCCATGGTGCTTCTTATTTGTAAAATTCAGCTTCCTGGAAACTAAATAGAAATCAAAACAATAATGAAATTCTGACTGCTGAATTACAAAATGAATTCAGCTCCACTGAGTTGTAATATGCTACAACATTAAAATGTGTATGAAGCATAATTTTGACACATACTAACACATTTCTGTGATTTTACATATATTTGGGGATTAGATCCCAGCAGTTGGTTTTCATTAGCACTCTGTGTGTGCTAAGGCTTCATTTTAAAGTGAAAAATCTGTATCCCTGACTAAAAGAAGAGTTTATATAAATATTGCTAATAACATCTTTTTCCACAACACAGATACAATAGCAGAAAGGAGGGCCCTAAGAGAACATGTGTATCCTAAGCTGAGAGAATTCTGCAGAGAAAACTATGGCCTGGAATTTCAGGTAGGTTTTGTTGTGTTGAATCTCTCATTACTTTATCTTGAAATTAACTCTGTTTAGAACAGATAAAATTTTAAAATATAATTGCTAAAGCAGACAATTCCAAAAACTGTTATTTCACAGAACCACATGCAGAATTGTTGGGGTTGGAAGGGGCCACTGGAGGTCACCTAGTCCATTCCCCCTGATAAAGCAGGCTCACCTGGAGCAGGTTGCAAAGGTTTGCATCCAAATAGGTTTTGAGTATCTCCAGAGAAGAGGACTCCACACCCTCTGGCCAGTCTGTTCCAGTGCACTGTCACCCTCACAGTAAAGTTCTTCCTCATATTTAGGTGGAACTCTTGCTGTGCACCAAATTCTGCCCATTGCCTCTTGTCCTACTGCTTGGCACTACCAAGAAGAGCCTGGCTACTTTCTCCTGATATCCACCTTTATGTTGTTTGTGTTCTTGGATAAAGTCCCCTCTCATTTGTGTCCTCTCTGGGCCAAACAGGCCTAGCTCTCTCAGCCTTTGATGCACTTAAATTGTTTTTCAAGCAGATTTGAAGTAAATTCTAAGTAGATGAAAAAGCACCACCTGTGTTTTAGATATCCAGAGCATAAGAGAAGAGATAGTGTAAAATCTGAATTACTGTGTTGTGTTTCTAGAAACCATACTTAAGTTCCATTGTAATGTGAAAAATAATTTAACCAGTGAACACTGAAAGTGATTATCAAAATGAATTTAACATGGTGCATTTTTATTGTGATTGTATACTATGGAATTTGCTTTCTTTAATGTCAACAGTAGCATTCCTATTGCTTCAGTAAGTTCATGTTTTCCTTTGTGTTATAGGACACAGAGACCCATATACATCTCTGGCAAGAGCCAATTGGTAATAAAATGTGCTGTATTTGATTTAAAACTAGTGTGTTTGATATCACTGTTAAAGTCACTGGTGCTTTTAATCAGGTATGTCCTAATTCACAGTCCCTTGTATGACAGCAGGCCTGGAACCGCTCCTCTGCTAAGAGAAACAAATACAGCTTGTGATGTTGCAAAAATGTTCACTTTCCCAAAAATTCTGGCTCTGCATCCACAAGTTTTCCTCACATACTTCGTGACCCCAGAAATTCATCTCTCCAGAGTGTAGCTTAGTTGGAAACAGCTAATGCCTTTTATGCAACATCCTGTTCCTCCCAGTGTATTATTCTTGATGCACATGCAGCTGGTTGTTAATCAAAATAACAAGTTCTTAAATTAGGATATTTGGTTTTAATTCCCTGAGTCAGAGTGGAGTTGCTGAATCTGCATGGTGGTAAATTCCAGTGATTTTTGATTATGGCTATAAAAGAATTTCATTTGAAGGTCCTAGCTCATCAGCTGATTGGGAAGTCCCAGCTGCAGTGGTACATGAAAAGAATAATAAATATATTTAAATAATATTTTTCTTGTATTACTACCATGTGGTATTCATTGAAAATATCAACCCCTTATTTCTGTTGTCTTTGAGGAGACATCTTGGTGAGGGAAATGTCTCTTCCAAGTAGATCATAATCCACTGAATTCTTTGTGAGAGGACACGTGTCTTTCTTCAAACAGATTGTAGTGTAGTCTCTAGGGGAGGAGTAATTAAGTTTACTCTAGTTGATATTCATGGAAGCAAATTATTTTATTATATAGTTTCAACACCAGTAGCATCTTTGTGTGATATGATGTCTGAAAGACAGCTCTACTGACACAGTTCAGAAAACTGCTAGAAAGTTATCACATTTCTGTGGAAGCAGAGTAGGAAAATGTATAAAAATAACCAAGGAAAAGGAGTGAAGCCTTTTGAAAGAGACTCTGAGGTGGAATTCCAATCCTGATACACTAAATTTCTTAGGTTAGCATGCAAAATCAAGACTAGTTTTTAGTGCAGTGTTAAAGTATTGTATAATTTTCAAATGCAGGAGTAATTTTCTATTTCTCTGTACAGAACAGAGCACATAACTTTTCATCCTGATATGTAATCTTCTACTGACCAGACAAGAACTACCTTGCATATGACTACTATAAAAGCATGATTCAGGACACCCTCTACCTAATAAGTCATGGCCCAAATGAAAAGCATTTTCATTTGGCATATGCATTTTCAAGGGTACATGCATTACTTCAAGTTTCACTGAGTCACCTGGCTGCACTCAAAATTGTTTCAGTTATTGCAAAGGATGAGATCTGTGAGGTGTCATCAGTCTGGTGGGAGGTGTTACTGAACATAATCACCATAAGAGTGGAAGCAGAACTGACTATATTCAGTCACACTATGAAATTGTTAGCTTGATGGCATTTTTTTTCATTGTATCAGAAAATATTTCAGAAAAAGACATACACATTGACTAAGAAAGCAAATAAGCTGAGAAAAGGACTTCTAGAGTGCATGGTGGTTTTGACCTGAAATACAGTACTTTTACAGGAGAGGATGGAGAGCTTAAAGAACATAGTTGTAATTTAAAATTTTGGAAGGATAACCAAGCTTAGTTAATTTTATCAGCATACACTTTTCCAAACAATGAACTGTTTCAAATCATTTTCAACAGGATGTATATGCTAGAAGGAAAGTAGAATTCTGCATGAGAGAAATTTTTCATTCTTTTTTAAGCACTTGGAAATGATAAAAATAAATTTTATCTCCTAAGAAAAATCTGTGAAACCGTAGGATTGGTAGGACAAAAGCTAAAATAAGGAAAAGGAAACACTGAATTATGAATGAAAAGTCTCTTTTTAGGTGACTGCTGTGGAATTGAACTAGACCAGTGTCAGTCCACTGTAGGTAAGGAGTTCTTGCAGATGCACAAGTTGTCATATGACCTTGGCAGCCTTACAGAAACCTGAGTGTTTGTCACACAGTTTTTCCAAGTATAAGTAAAAACATACTTCAAAATCAGATATAATTGTCTCCTTGTTCCATTTCTTTAATGTTGTAAATCCTATTTGGTTTAGTTAGCATAATGAGCAACTAATGAGATCTTACTTTGAAATTCTTGGTGTCTTCAGAGGTTTGTTTGGTAAAATATTTACTCTTGCGGGACAAAATTGTATCATGTTAAGATACTGTGCGCCAAATATGTTACCCCATAAAATAACAAACAGCCACTGAGCCCCTGCGATTATCTGGTGCTTCAGGGACTTTCCTCTTCACATTTACAGAATTAATGTGATTTCTGAACAGTTAATTAAAATAGAAATTGCTTTCACATTTCAGAAGAACCTCAGCTGCATAATAAATTCATTCAGCCAGTAACTAAAACATTTTTTACTGTATGCTAAGATCTGTATCTGAAGGATTTTATAATGAGAGTATTTAAGCTTTATCATACATCACGCAAGTAATCAGACAGATGAATACAATGTAAAGTTCGATAATAAAGTTGTATTAATAAATAACAGAAAGTAGAGAGGAATGGAAGACTTCTTTTTCCCTAATGAGACTAAAAGAAAAAGGACAGAAAAGAAATCTGTGCAACTGAATGAAATAGGAAAGTTATTTGGAATGCAGTTTCGTTGAACAGAAAATGCATGTTCCAGCAAAATTTTGCAAGAGTTTCTGTGAAGAAGATATTTAGTGTATTTTCTTGGAAGTGTGAGCTACACTAACTGCCAAGAAAATACACTCAGCTGCATTATTTACACTCAGTGCATTCCATACCCAGGTTTTTTTCACTCATCATGAGTCACACAGGGCACTACCTGTCATGTTTAGTAACAATGTGCCTGCTCCAGAAAACACTGATGTGAGTCACAAACGTTTAAGGCAGAAATAATCCATGAGAATATCAGTAGTGCAATTGCACATAGGCATAAATAGCAATAGGATTTGGTCTTAAACCTTGGTATTGGTAGGAGAAATTTCCCAAGAAGATTAACCAGCTGTAAACTCCTGAAAATCAGTTTTATCTCAACTTATCATTAGTTCTTATATCTTCAGGCTAATTTTATAATCTATTTAGATAACAGCTGATTTTATGGTTCTGTTTCTTGCAGAGTGCTTCTGCAGAACAAACAACATTAAAATAAACTGTAATTATGTAATATATTCATGTATAAATACAATTTTTATTGATTTTTTTAACTATCCATTTGGACTATTTTTTTTTGTTAAAATTACATACAATATGTTAAGAATCAATAGTAAATGAGAGAGTAGTAGCCCGTACCATGAGTTTTATTCCAAAAGTAATTCATACATATGATCACTATCCTTTTTAATTTAATTTCCCACTGTAAGAATTCAGCCTTTTAGTTAAAATGTATAGTGAAATCACAGGACGTCGCTTAATTTGTTCAAATAAGTATATGATTATTCTTCCACAATGTTTCTTCCAGGACTTTGCTTGCAACTAATTAGGGTCACAAAACTGAGTCTGTAGCTAAATACGAAAGGCTGGACAGCAAGCTCTGCCACTGCATATCTCTACAATCTCTGCTTCCAAAGTACAAAGATCAGCTAACAAAGGAAGTATGATAATGCAAAAACACTCCTATTCTTTCTTTTGAGCCATGTGTACAGGATGAGTTTATATCCTGTGGATAAAAGTGACACTTGTATCCATAGGCTATAAAGTTATGATCTAGTCAAGTCATGGTCTTGACTGTGATCCACAGTGAGATTCCCATTAATTTTCATGGAGCCAGGATTTCTTTCAATTCTTTTGTCATTATTCTTACCTATCCATTATATGCAACCCAGTAGCAAATAAAAGACTATATCAAATCAAGATCTTGTCATGCTAATCTCCATATGACTATGAAGTGAGAGACTGTCCCAGGAGGAACTATCTGAGAGAGAAACTGAGAGGCTGGAATTCTCATTTGTATGAGGAAACCCTGCCAGTCTGTGTAAGGACTGGATGTAGACGTCATGGCTTTTTTACCACACTGAAGAGCAAAGCTTAGTGCACAGGATGTTGGCAAAGCTAATTTTTAATCTGATTGGTAGAAAGAGAGGTAACTGTGTTGTATACTGTTTCCCAGGTCATAGACTTATACTGGGGAGTTGAAGCCGATGAATGGGACAGTCCTGAGCTGCAGAAGACTCGCATGAAGCTGCTTGAAGATTGCTTGAAAAGTTCTGCAGGTCCATGTTTTGTTGTGGGTATAAAAATAATGTTTTACTTTACAAGAAAAATATGATGTTTTCTATACTAACATGCATGATTCAGTAACAAATGCCTTTTCTTCTTTCTAAAATATTTTATGTTCATTGTGTGCATTTGCTATGAAAATATTTCCCTATGCAGCTCTGTAGATTAACAGTGATTACTCAGTGCTAGCGGAGAGGAAAGAAGGATCTTTAATCATCAGTCCTCATAGCAAGATGGGTATGACTGTACTACTGTCACAACAGAATTATTGACAACTAGTTTTAGAAAGACTTAGAAAAAAGCAGCAGCAGCAGCAAAGAACTATCTACTCTGATCAGCATTTGCTGTTTTGTGTCATAAACCCAGGAGAATTTAGGATGCCAGGTACTAGAGAAAAGAATGGAGGTCAGTGACAACCTGAGGAGGTTCTGATACACTGATATGCAACTGATTGTTCTTTCCATGGTCACTTGCAAAACAGTCTTAAGACCATATTTTCCCTATCCCAAACTTTCTTTTCTGTGATATATTTGCGTAGAAATACTTTACAAAAGGTACAATGTTTTTCTCCTTTGTACCTAAATGTAACTAAGTCAACTCTAATTCTTAGTCTTTTCATAATAAGACAAAGAAAAAACTCCAAGTCCTTGATTATTTTTTTAAGGGAAGAATGTTAAAGATTTTTTGAACTGAAACCGCAGAATCCAGTGGGATGGAAGGGACACAAAACGCTGCCTGCTGTGAAAGCTGGAGATCACATCTCTCCATGCCAAAGATCAAACGAGGACTAACCTTGTAGCGTGTGTCATTCTGTACTCTATCACACCCTTACAACCATCTCTCTTATTCATGTACCTGTTTGCCTCACTTTCTTATTTAGCTTCAGAGCTCTGGAGAACAAAGGCTTTACCATGAGAACCCAGCATCTGGAGTTCAGAGTCTGGGCTGGGTTTGATGCTGTCATGACACTTTTTCACAAGCATGCACTGGCCCAGATCTCTAGAGAGTTTGGGTAGCTTTCATCTTGTGTGACTATATTTAGTTTTCTGGGTTTATTTTTCTACTTTCTATCTTCCCTTTGATGAAAAACCTGGAACAGAAAGGCATGGAGTTTTTCATGTAGGAACACTCAGCGTCCTTAGACATGGATTTGTAAAATCTCAGATAGTGAAGGAAAACTTGTCACGTACTATGGCTGCATATTTTAGCAGCTCAGAATCTTGAAGCTTTTAAGAACTGCCTGCCTGATATTGTTACTAAAGAAATCAAGCCAAATCAGAATTTTTAAACAGAAATAAACAGTTAGCAAAGAGGTTGCAGTTAGGCAATGACTTCAGTATTTATTTTGGATTTTCCAAATATGGGTCAAAGTAGTAGCTCTCCCAGTGACTAGACTGGCAAAACCACAGAAATCTGTTATGCACATTTGTTTTAGGCTCTGCTGTACCGTAGTGAGATGGGATTTATTTCATTTACAACAAAAATTGAAGATGATTCTACTCCAACAAGCATAATTATTTTTAATTTATAGTAACATAATGAAAAATTGACTTTGGCACTGCAGACATTGGGAAACTTGCCATTTCTTGAGAAAGTTCGATAAAATGTGACACTTGCCTTCAGCTGGTGGGGTTTTTTGTGTGGGTTTTTTTTGGGTTTTTTTTACTATTTATCAATTACCACTTTTTGAATTGAGACACAGATCTGCAATTAAATGGAACTATTCAGGATTAGCTACTTGATATATATTGATTTTAGAAAGTGTTTCTTTATGGCAATTTTTGCCTGAATTGTAATATTGGATGGAGAGAAAATGAAATTCAGTCCTTAAATCAGTGCAGTGAATAAGTTGGAAGTCCCAAGCTTTTCTCCAAATATGAAACAACACAATCCAAATTAACACATATTCATAAGCACGAGGAGGAGATAGTTCTGAAAAAATACAAAACTAATTTCCTGTGAACACTGAGTTTGGGAATGTACAGTTCCTCTTTTGACTGCTACATGACCTTTATTAATACTTGATTCAGTTAAGGGAGAGGAAAGATGTTTGGATTTTGGTAAGGCTGGATTTTTTTGTTAGGTTGGGGTTTTTGTTTGGGGGTTTTTCTGCTGTATAAAATCAGTGCCTATTATATTATTTAAGTCACTTAAATACTCATAGCTTTTACTGTAGGTAAATACATACCTTGCCATTTTTGACCTACAGAATAATTTATGAAGACTCCTTTATGAGGAGAAAATACTTTTCGTACCAATTTTATGCAGAAATTTTGTCTTTGGAATCTACATAGGAAGATTGAATGCAGTATATTTATTAAATTATGAACTGCTTAAACTCCACATTGCACAACAATAGCAAAGGAAAATGCATTCAGTGCATCATTGGTACCTTTACATTTACATACATCCTGCAAATTCTAACACAGAGGTGCTTTTCCATGTGCATAGCATCACACAGTCTCTGCCTGAATTGCTGTCCTTGTATGACTACATCCTGAAAGATTGTAAAATGAAAAAGAGAAATGGAAATTAAATGTCAGTCTGTTACCAGTGAAGATTCATTCAATTAATGCTTGGAATTTTACAAATCTTAAAGATTTATCTCCACCCATCATTTAAAACATCTGGACCAAAGAATAGTAAAAACATTTTCTACGTACTCTGAACAACAATTGGAATTTACATTAGCCCTCTCAAATTACTGGCAGCTTGTTCTTAATTTGAACCTGTTAATGGTATGTATGCATAACCAGTTATCTTCCTTGTTTGCTGATGGAGAACAGATGACCACATAAAAAAATGAGAATCACCAAATGCAACCAAACATTTTGAATTGGGTCTCACCATGTCCTCAAGAGTTGCCACCTTTAAATAAATGTAACCTGAACTCTTGCATCATCCCTTGTGTTTTCACGGGTCTGCTGAGGTACCCCACAGGACATTTCTGAAGCTCCTCTTTCCACAGACCTACTGGGGATGTATAAAAGCTCTTTTCTGCACTTTCAGTCCAGGGCAAGGGCAGGAGGAAGTGACTGACAGGCCTGAACTCAGGAGCAACACACGCATCCCTTCCTGAACAGTCCCTAGGAAGGAATAAAACTCTTTCAACTTCCATAGACCTAAAGAACCTAGCATTATAAATTTGGAATTCCAGTGAGATTTTAAAAGAATATTAGCAATTGACAATATTTGGCATGTCCTTAAATCACACTGAAATTGAAAAGGAACTATGGTAAATTATGGAGTGGAATGTTTCTACTCTTTGTATCTTTGTGTTCCTCAGTATAATGCATGCTTTAATTGTTCCATGAAGTATATTGCTGCACTCTCTCTGCTTAGTAGAAATGATTGATAATTAATTTTGAGTGCATTCCAGCTCAGAGAAAATTCCAAATTATATTATTCCTGCTCTGCTGGATCTCCTCAACTCCAGTTTCAGTTCTGGTGCTACTTTAATGTTTTTTCCGAATGTAAAAACTAAATACACACAGGTTCTGGAATGTCTGAGTTGTATTTTGCTTTTGCTTTCCTGGGAAGATTGCCACACACTTCAAGTTAGGGAGGCAAAAGTCAGTCAAATGTGTCTATAGTGAAACATCCATTTCAGGGGGAATGCTTAGTACTCAGTGCTTCTGTGGAATTCAACAGAAGTTATTTGTTATTTCAGTATTTCCTTTCCCCAAGGACACAGCTCTATTTATAGTTCTGAAGTGAATGGTGAGAAATACCTGGAGCCAGACATGGCAGAACTGTCCACCTCTTCCAGTAAAGTACATTTCAAGAAAGAAATATCAAATTATTACTTTTCTTCTCACTCTGAATCTGATTCAAAAGCCATCCAAGTAAGAACTCCCTCTAATATAAGTGGGTTTGGGTTTATATCAGGAATGGCACCATCGGATTTCTTGGCATTGATCTGGAGTAAAGTATGTGTCTGCAGATATTAATCCTGTTTTAGATGGACTTGGCCAACAGGAAAGATTCTTCTGCAAATATCAAAATAGAGCTCTGTATATTTTGAAACCCTTCAAAACAGCCAAAGTGATCAATTTTAAAGACAAAATATGCAACTTTCCCCCAGTAAGCTTTGGTCTTCTTTCACAGCCTCCAGACTCAGAGGCAAAGGATGTCTATCCCTTTCCATATAGTTTGGCTCTGAACAACAGATATACACAGAAGGTGAAATCAGGCATGGGGGGATATTACATGATTAAGCCATTGTAAGTGAATTCCTTCATCTGCTTTGTGGATGGGAATGTATTTTTCGGGAAATCATCACTGATTCTCTAAATCTTAAATACTTACCCATTTGTTATACTTAGCCCATTGAAAACAGGTACAAGATTAATCAGACAGCTTTCCCATGTAACACAGAAACTGCATGGATTTTTATGTAGTCTAAAAATAACTTGCATTTGCAGTCAGAAGGCTGCACATATTTTCTGCTAAGTCACTGTACTTCTTTTTCTTGACAGAAATACAATTTCTGGTGCTGCGTTCCAGAAAGGTTAAGTATTATATTTAATATGAATGACCATATTAGCGAGAATAAGATTACATGAAGTCATATTTCCATCATTCTATGTAATGTGTAGAGGAAGAAATAGGCTGCATGAGATTTATGCAATTTATTTTCTCATGACCCTCAAAAGCTTTACCAAACCTTCTTCAGAGGTAGCACTGTAATCAGTTAAAGGTAATGATCTGCTCTATAAATGAATCTGTAGATCAAAAATCTAGCATCAGCTATTCTGCAAAAGTGAGAGGGATGGAGAAGATTCTAAACCTTGCAATGCTACTTCTGTGTAAAGAAACAGCATACTTTAGAATATTCAGCAGGCAACTGGTAAGTTCAAAGAGAGATATTTTAGCATATAATCCCTTCCCTTTCCTCAAATACAGACATCCAGTTAAGAGACTTTTTGGTTCTCTGATAACAGACCCAGAAAGAAACACCTACCCAAAAAATAACTAGTTCACTTTTCAGTATGATTATTGTGAAATACAGCTAGCAGTAGCTGGGTCTTTTTTTTCTATTTTTTTTTAATTTTTTCTCATTTTTCTTTTCTTCTTTTTTTTGGATAATCAGCATGTATTATTTCACAGGATCCCTCTTTCCTAATTTAAGAAGTAAAATAAGAAAAAGTATCAGTATTCTTCCTAATGATACTGTCATGCATCCTTAAATTATTGCCTCTTCTGTCTTAAAATATTTACATTCAGTGCAAGATGTTCTTTTGGAGTTTGTGTCCTGTTAATATGCAATGGAATAAGCTTCTTTCTTTTGTAACTGGAGTTACCTCACAGAGTAACTTTTTATTTCATTTCACCTTGAAAAAATGAAACATAGAATATTTGCTTAGAAAACTGGGGAGACTGCAATTATTGTGAGTGAATTACATGTTCTTTGCTTGTTAGCTCTTTTGCATAGTATAGAAATTACTTTAATGTTTGAAACTGTTTTAAGATGCTTTATTATACCAGTGCTACTCATAGGTGGAAAAACAGTTCATCAGCTGGCCGCATGCTTTGGCAGACTATATACTCTGCCTCTGAGTCATAAAATTGCATGGCACAGGCAAGACAGTGTTTTTATTCAGGTGTGTGGCATATATATATTTTTGCTATGTTTTTTTTTTCATTTCCATGGACATCTGCTGCAGAATATTTAAACTTGGCTAATGATCTTACCTATTACCTGCAGGCAATATTTAACATTCAGTGTTTGTATGCTTACCATTAATTGTAAGTCAAATAACCTATTATGTAATAATAGGCATTAGAAAAGTCATGAAGATATCCCAATAGAAAGGCACTATTTTATCCCATCCGTGAAGAAGTATGGCAACTGAAAGCTAAGAAAATTCAAAAAGTTGATTTTTTCATCTGTGTTATAAACAGAAAAACCAACATTGGTTGGTTTTGAAGAAAAATAGGTTTTGAAACATGGCGATTTTTAAGATGGTTTTATGAGAAGATAGATTTATATTTAATACAATTTTAATGATCAGGAATAGAAATTTTGCTGTGACATTTGGTGATGTGAATTGGCTATAAAGACTTTTGACACTGAATGCTTTAGGTGATGCTGGGTTTGATAGTCCATAACCTTTGCCAAGTGCTTTGGTTTGGTGCTTGCCTTGGTTGTTTTTTTTTCCTTCAGTTCAGTTTCTTTAAAGATACCTTTTGCAGTTTTGCATTCCCTCCTTAACTGCTTAGGTCATTGCTTTCTTTTCATAGGAAATAGTTCTTTTCATCCAGCAGCTCTGCTACTGTTCTTTCTGCCCTCCCCTGAACTTATAATTTAATAAACAGTTAAAAGGTTTCTCTCCCTCCAAGCATGTGAAAGACCAACACTTGTACATCTGTGTGAAGTTCACTGGGCCATCATACTGGTAGTATTGGTGGGGAAGGAGAATTATATTTTTCTTGTGCAAGGAATTTTCTAGTAATTTCTTTTCATCTTTGAAGGACTAGACTAATAAAGTACCTGTTCAGAGAGTACCAGCCACCAATTGTCCTAAATAACAAAAGCCAACACCAGCTGGCTTGGAAAAAAACAATGATTTGTTACAATTAGCACATAAGAATAAAAAAATCATAAATAAAAGTTATCAGAACCAAGGAACTGTTCAAAATAAATAATATAGGCCATTCCACATGTACTTGCAAAGCCAAATTGATGTTGTGTTCTGGTACTTGTTTTGCATACTATGCTAAAGTCTAAATTAGGGGTGCATTATAATCTGCTAGAACTAATGTCACCTTTACTAAAAAATTTTCTGAGGGCCTTAATTTATGTTATACATAAAATATGTTCACTAAAAATGTTTTAGGTGCTTCATTCCACACTACAGAGTCGTGGGTCATACCAGGCTCTCAGACTGAATTACTCTATGAAAGTTGTGAAATTGCTTTTCTGACATTTAATTACATAATTAGGTTTTCATTTGTAGGCTTAATGATTACCAATCTGTTTAGCTCTAATAAGAAGGGGGGGAAATAAAAGAAGAAATTTGCAGTGAACTGTCATGTCATGTTACAACTAGCTTCAGTGCTCCTGAAGTCAGGAGGGGTGCTGAAATTTCCATAACACCATCAGCTATCTCTGCCTCTGATAATACTAATTAACACTTTCTAACACCTTCACAGTGGCTGTGTATGCTACTAAGAGCACACAGCTTAATTGCATTACAAAAAAGCATAAACATAAGTCTGTTTCCAATAAGAAGTGTGTGTATGTGTGTACAGTGGGATTTGAATAGGTTTTGCAGTTCTAAAAACCCGTTCTCAGCTGCTGCGACTTTGGAGGTTACTACAGACTAGATACCTCTGCCAATCCCTTAAGTGTCTTACTCAGACCATTTTGCCTTGCTCAAACTTAGCACAATCTAAGCTCCTTGCCTCACCATTTAACACACAAATACCATCCCAAAATGGGAATGTAGAAACTAAGCTGCCTTTCTGATAAATACAAGAAAGAGCATATTTCACAGAAAATGCAGACATGGCCCCTTCTTGCGTACAATGTGTACCAAAGAGGGCAGCAAGAGTGCAGAGGGAGAGCCAGCTTTTAACTCCAGGGTTTGGTGTCCGGGACCCAGTGCCCTGTCCTCCCAGCTGATTACACTGATAGGCTCAGAGTATCTTCCTCCTTTCTGACTCCATGATAACTGTGTCCCTGGATACTCAGGAAGGCACATTAAACAGCAGTAGTAGGAGAAGCCTTTCCCCATTAGCCACACTTCACCTGTGAGATGCAAGACAGGGTTTCAAATCACAATTCTTTCCAGCTTGGATGAGATTATTTTACAAAGCAGGAGAGGTTACAGCACCATGCCTTCCTCTAAAAGGCAACATTGATCTCCTTGCTGTTTCCAAGAAGGATGCATTCCCCACTCTCTGTTAGAAGGGTAGTGATTGCCACAGACAAGGTTATTGACTTCAGTCTGGGCTATGTGCTATGGTCTTTTATTAAACCTAACCCTTTTGATTTGTTTTTCTACCCAGTTCAACTCTTGTCAAGTGTTACAGGACCTGTCAGAGAGTTGACAGAAATCTGAGCTTCAGTAGGAATTACCTGCAAGGTCCTAAACTTTATGAAAGTAAAGATGTACATGCCTGTCAAGAAATCTCCCATGCAATTTCTAAAACAGAGCAAAGTGAGAATAGCATATTTGTTTGGAGGAGAATCAGAGTGAGTGAGCACCTCAGACCTTTAGGCAGAGGTAGGCAAAATCTCCAGTCTTTCCTCTTTGCTATCTTTATTCACTGATCTCAACCCTAATTATATCCTTTTGGACTGATTTTCTCACCTGCATCTATGCTTAGGCTGATCAAAGACCCAGCAATGATAAGCAATGAAGGAAAAGGCAACAAAATTAACTGAGCTGGTGCTGCATGATCCTGTAGAAGACAAGGAGGTTGTAAAGGAAGACCACTGATACTCTGTCAGGCAGGAGAGAGGAGAGTTCTGATGAAGCAAACTGTATCAGGGAAGTAGGTCATGAATTTCTTCCGAGGAAGCACGTTCACTCTGTATGATAGACTGGTAGCTCCTACACACTATGTCCTGAGAAATTACTCATCCTTATTTCATATCTCCTTACCACTAGGAAGAAGCTTTGAGATTTAAAAATACCACACTGTGGGTGATTTTCGGAGTTGAGGGAATTGGCTCATTTACAACCAGATTTGGCTGCTCTCTTTAATTTTCTGAAAGACAGGTCAAGCATCAAGAAACTCCACCATCATTTTCTTCTTTTCTGCACCTTCTATGGCAAGAACTGTACTCACAGCAAAACACTTCAGCATTTGGCACCTCATCCTTCCAGTCCCAGTTGCAGTCAGTTTTCTTACAAGGTAGTTCAACAGTCCTTTTTTTTTTCATGGAACTGAAACCAAGACCTGTCCTAAGTTTCTGAAACTCATAAAGTCCCCCCAGGGTGCTTAAACAGTGCCTCCAGGGAAAAAGGGAAGAGAGAAATTAGGGCATGGTTCTGTGAAACAACACACTGCAGTATTTCTCAAGCCAGGGAACATAAATATATATCCGGGCAGGTGGAAAAACAATTCTCAGTACAGAAATGTCTTTATTATGCCTTCAGTTTCCTATTCACTTCAGCAATTTCAATTAAAAATTGTATTTCTTATGTTTTCTACAGTCAGCTGAAGTTCTAAAACTAATTCTATTTACTTTAGCCTTCAACCTAAGGAGACAAAGAAAATAAATATGTGTGATACTGCTCTATGGTATCATTTCTCCCTTAAAAACTAACAAGGACAGACAATGTAAAATAACAGTTCCATCACTGCTGATACATTAATATAAATCTTTTGCATATCAAAATAGAAGTACTCAAACTAAAATGCTTATTTTGCAAGCTATCATTAGCCTCATTTTATGGCTAGGCAGTCTGAGTCTGAGTCAGTGGCAAAAGTATCAGGAACTTACACGTTTCCATACTGAGATGAAGTAAAAGCGGAAAGAAGATTTGAGATCTGCAGCAGCTCTAATGTTCTGTCTGATAAGCTGCACTGCCTTACAACTCTTGGCAGAGAAGAAAAATGCTGCTCTGAAAGACACTTTGACCTGTACATCCCAGAAATGACAATTTATGGCATTTTTGTGCTTTTTTTCATATTTTTAGTTTCTAATAGTAGTATTTTTAGGAGACTTAATACCGGTGCATCATAACCTTTTTTCCTTCGATAGGCAAGAAAAGCCATCAAATGTATTTATTTATTTGGAAGGCATTTTCCCTTTGTTTCTATCATGAGATTCTTACACTGTACCTCATTGCAGCTGGAAGTACAATAAAAAGGAGTAGAGGCGCTTATTTTTAGGGGACATCTCCTGGGCACCAGCTACACTGGAACTCCAGCTTCCTAAAACTTGGCTTAGTTTAAGCACAGTATTACAGTTTTCTTCACCCTGGTTTCAGTTTCCAGTAAAATGGCTAGGAGTTTTCCCTAACAAGCAATTAACATGTATATTCCATTGAGATAAATTGAAGTAAACATACTTTTCTGGCTTTAGTTCTGATGATTCACTATTGTTTAGCCATTAGCATTTTTGCTTTGAATTTGAAATGAGTTGGCTATTGTTCCCTTAAGTTATAAAAAAATAATTAAATAGGACATTCTTTTCTGGTTTTTGTTTGGTTTTTTTTTTGGTAGTAAATTCATGGTTTCAAGGCCTGGCAGGCAGAGACCCAGCTAAACCTCTTATTTTAATTTTCTTTTTTTTTTCCCCAAAAATATGCCTGACTGCACCTACATATTTTATATCACATAAGCGATTTCTACAGGATACTGTTAGAACAGTGTTATCATATACTGGTCAGAAGCCAGAAAGAGCTATAGTTGTGCTAGATTTCTTAGGATGGGATGTTAAATAAAAGGCCCTTAAAAACTGGTATCCTGACCATTTGTTTCAGATTTTTAAGATGTGGTTTACTCTATATTTGGTTATATCACTTAAGCCCACATTCCTGCGGACCAGGAGGGTAAAGATGCCAACATGTTACATTTCTGCATGCTTTTCTTAACTTGAATGGCTTCCTGGGCAGGTTTGCACATGCAAATAAATGCACTGTCATACCACCTCCAAATTCAGTAGGAAAGACAAGACATAGGATGTAACCAGCATGCATGTAAAAAGTAAGGTTTGAAAACAATGGAGCATTTCTTGTAGTTGTGCTTGAAGTGATTCTGTCTCCATACATACAAATATAGCAACTGAAAGAAATTGGTGAGTACTGGAATCTGATTACAGTAGTTATGCTTTTTAGAAAAAATGTTTGGATGAAATCAGAAGTCTTTTAAGGTTAGTGCTAAATATAAATTTGATTTCTAAATTTTATCTATATTTTTATATATATATATATAAAAATAATATATAAATTCACGTACTTTTTTTTCCTTTTTCTCTTTTGTCTAATCCACTACATAGTAACATACATTTTATCAGCTAACACATGTGTGTACATCCCAGTAAGCAGAAGAGGAAAACGTGTTTTTTTCTGAGAAAAAATGGCTATTTGACTGAAATGTATGGCTTTAAAGAGGAAAAGAAGGTTTTATTTCATAAGAAAGATTTTACTGCAAATGGGAGGAAGCCTAGAAGCAAAGGCTGAGGAAGTGAGGAGTTAGGTCTCTAGTCCCAGGATAAAGAGAAGGCAATGAATAGTGACTGTAGGGGAGAGGGGGATCCAGAGGACTTTGTAGCCCTTGTTAATCATGCAAACCATGGAAAGATAACATTCATGTTTCTGTTGCAGTTAATATTCAGTTGCTTATACAATGCTATGAGATTGCTTACACAGGAAGGAGCTGCAGTAGCAGGACCTTTGATGTGTGACTCTTACCCCACCATTCAGGCTCTGAAGCCTCATGAGTAGGGTTTGTACCTGGTGACCACAGGCTTGTCCTCCTTCCAGTTCAGGGGAGGTTTTAAAACAGGGCTTTTGCACCATGGGTGTGCTTTGCTATTGCTTTGCTCCAGGTAGTTGTCCACAACCTACACCAGATTTCCACGTGAGGCCTCCTGCTGAGGCTCAGCATGGTCCAGACTGCAGTCCACAGCTCTCCTGGGAATGGTAGAAGGACGCCTCTGGGACATTAGTAAGACCAGCCTTTCCCAACCTCTGACAGCAGATGAACTAAATACCCCGTGGTGTTTTAAAAGTACTTAAATCCCTCCAATTTTCAGCCACAATGTGAAGCATTGAGCACCTTTTCAATAATGTGAGAGACTCATTCTCCTAATGGAGCTGTCCTACTTTGAACAAGTTTAGCCTTAGTTTAAACTTATATTAATTTCACAGGCTGGAGTGTGAGTCACTCAGGACCTCATCACAAGGGTTCAAGGCTTCCCTCCTTCAGTAGTGAGCAGTTTCTGTAAGAAAGACATAGCTGAGAATTAGTAAAAACAGCTTCCACTAGGTTATGACTAACCTGTCCCAGCTCTGAGTCCCAGCCCAGGTTTAATTCCCTGCACTTAATTCCTGTGTTGCATGGGACAGTAATACTTCCTAATTCCTCATGGATCTTGCAAAACCAAATTGTTTAAGGAGTGCTTAGTCCTGTACGCAAGGAAGTATATTAAGCTAAAAAATTAACTGTGGTTAGATTTAATTCCTTCAAAGATGATTTCTTGAATGCTTTTCTTCAAAAAGCTGGCAATACAGCTCTGAGGAGAGGCAGAGAGAGAGGACATATGTGTGCACTTCAGTGTCACATGTCTTCACAAAGACCAAGAAATAGGACTGATTCCAGTTAGTCTAGAAAAAGATCATTGGATCAGATCTCTGTTGGACAAATGGCAAAAAAATTGTTGATCTTAAGTTGAGAAGTACCTGAAACCACTCCATAAAACTTTATAAATCTGACTTCTCAAATGGCTTGCAGATGTCAGTATATAATTTCTTTAGAAAAGATTAATTAAACTAATCAGTAATTAATATAATTTGCTATCATTTGACAGCTGTTTTTTATTAAAATTACCACCAAATATCTTAACTGAAATTAAATATATCTCAAATTTCAGCTTGTTCTGGTATGGCATCAGAATTCATGAATATTTTAGTGATGATGTCTGAACTAATCATATGACATGCCATGTGAATTTCTCATATCTCAAGATCAACTCTAATTCTTCTTTTGTGTCCTCCTTTTGGTCATTATTGTGACTGCACCTATAATTTTAATATCTTTCCACACCAAGAATGAAAAATACTTTCCATCTTAGAGAGAATAATTTTTTAACTTTCATTTAATAGTGATTTCAGCCTCAAGCTCAACAAAGCATCCCTGATGCAAACCACTGATGGGGCTCTGAGCACCTTTGTCTCTTGGAAGGTGTCCCTGCCCAAGGCTGGGGGCTTGCATGGTCTTTGAGGTCCCTCCCAACCCAACCATTCTATGATTCTGTGAAAGCTAACAAGGCTGCTGCTGAGTTTGCTCTGTGTTAATTCTGTAGAGTTTTGTCAGACACAAATGGTTGCTGAGGGTTTTATACGTCAGCCTGGTTGTTTAATACAGTTCAATCCCCTTCAGTCTAATGAGTCTTTAATTTGTTGTTTTACTACTAAAGGAAAATGACTCATCAGGTGGGAGATTTTGGTTCACGAGTCTGCATATAAAACTGTCTCTTGATAGTGAACACAGTGTAAACATTGCTGTTCCTTTTAAAAATAATTCCTATAATAATCATCAAAACACTGCAGTGTTGTTATTGCAAATATAAATTTCAGGTTCTTAGTGTAGAGTAGTGTAGTATATTTCAAAAGGATCTGAAATAATGGTAATTCTTATTTACAGACTAAGTATGAAACAACATGAAGATTGTGAGAAATTGTATTTGCTTTCAATCCTGTTGCTTAATTTTTCTTTATTTTTCTAAGAAATCTGCATTTACTTGCATGTATAGGGAAATGGAAATGGGGTAGATATTTCCAGAGGCTGCTGCAAGCCTCTGACACAGATGCAGTTCAGACACTGAAGCTCCTGAAGGAAAAGTGCAGTTCAGTTTCTCATTGAGGGCTCTAAGGTTTATGTGGTTTTATGGTACCCTGATAGATTGCACTTATACAGATAGGTATGAATTTAACCAGAATGACACCGAAGAGTGAAGGGAATACCTCCAAGTCTCACCTCTAGCATGGGAAGATGAAGTTTTCACAGCCTGTGCCTGCAAAGGCACCCATCCTAAGGCTGTCATGCAGCCTTAGAAACAAATAGTGTGTTAAAGTTCCAGAAAATCTATACAGTCTGTTTATACCCCTTAGTCTTTTTTTTTTTTTTAATTTACTAGTGCCACTGCTAATGGAAAACATGCAGTGTGTCTCTAGAGGAAGGTGCACTTGAGGGAAGAGCTGTTCCCCAGGAGCCTGGTGTGTTCATGTGGTGTAACCCAGCATTTGAGCATTGGTTTCTCAGTAGAAAACAGCTGCACTTCCTCAGCATTCCTCCTGCTGCCAGCCTGGGGTGTGATACCACAGTCTTTTGGAAAACCAGTGTTAGTCACTTCTGAGCTCTCCAGTAAAATGAAAAGTTTTGTTTCAATGCCTACATTAAAGGGGTGGTAAAAAAGGGCTGTAGGTTGAGGCTAGTCTGAACTAGAAAGCACAGGAGTGACTCCATGAAGAGTTTCCTACCTCATAAAATTTTCTACTGGGATATTCTTCAAATGACTGACACTGAGTCAGGTACTAATACCAGAACCTCGGGTAACTTTTGTGTAGGGTTCTAACAGGAACACAGCTGCAGTGCAGTGCCTGGGATGGCCCTGCTCTAAATGCTAAACCCTGTATTTAGGGTTTGCTGGATCATGTCAAAGCTCTTTTTTCTGTTTTGCTCCAGTCAGGAGGATAATCCCTAATAAAGATTATTTACATAATGTCTTTTGCAATGACACATGAGAGGTATAAAAAAAGTCTTGTCTTTTCATTTTAAAGTAAAACCAGTCATTCCCTAACTACAGTACCGTGAAGAGAAAATAGCATAAACTGTACCAGAGAAGCAGAAAAGTACACAGAATAATTCCAAAACAAATTTAGTTGATTAAATGCAGTAGATTAAAATTGGACAATAATGTTGACATTTTAGTATTGTTAATGAAGGGCCTGGCTATTGATCTTTGCTCAGTCAACTGTCTATTGAATCCACTGGACTTGCATTCAGAAAAGTGGAGCCTAATGAATTCTAAGTAATAATTTCTATACAAGGTAAAAGCTCCTCTGAGAGAAATTTATGAGAGTTCTACGTCAACCTGAATGTGAAGAGGTTTTCCACTTCAGCATGATATAAGTTATTAACCTCACTTGAATGAAGAAGGAAAATAATACTATATTTTGTTTAACCTCTGCAGCATCAGAATTCCAAAATTACAGGGCTCTATGAATAGATCAGAACAGTAAAAGCTTTGAAATTTTCCCCAGCTATCTCATTATGTGAAGCAAAATAGCGCTCTCTGAGGAGAGCTACAAGTAATGATCACAAATCAAAAATAAATTTAGGTTATAGAAATACTGGATAATTTTTTTTCATTAAATTAGTTATTACATAATTCTAGTTGCTGAACACATTCATTCCATTCTCCTGACTCCTTGATGTGTACTCTGAACGGAGCTGTGGTGGGATCTGAATGTGCAGCCAGGCAAACTCAACTTTCTCCTAAAGCCTCTCTATTGGAGAAGCTTCTTGGAGGATTCAGGTGCTGTATTGTCAGAAACTGGATCCTGGGCCATATGAACTGTAACAATTCCTACATTCCTTTTCTTCTCCTGAGCAGTGGACAGACATTAACTTGTTCCTGTCCACCCACTCTTTGTCAGTGCTCGTTTGTGGAGGGAACCAACTGCTTGCCATCAGAGCCAGCATGGTAGTTCTGGACTTCTCCCTAGTCTGCTCCAGGAAAAAAATCAGTCAGGTTAGTTGACGCAATCTCAAGGGTGGTCTGAGCTAGCTGGCTTTCCCTGGAAGGATTAGAAAGTGTTTGTGCACTGCTCTAATGTCTGCTCTAGGGCTGCAGCACCTGGCATGGTGAGCCACTGGAGTACCATGTGCCAACATAGCTGGGTTCAGCAAAGTGTCCTGCTGATTCGTGCTTTTGTAATCAGTGAAGCAGGCTTCATCATCATCAGTTATTGATTTTCAGGGTGTTCTCCTCTAGAATAATTTAAAACAGCTTCTCATTATGATGAGTGGTTTAAAAATAATGAATATTTAGATATTATTTACAAACATGTTCATTTACATTTTTAGGGCACTACTATATTTGCATTAGCATTACTTTACTAAGAGTTCTCTCTGATTCAAATCAAGATTCTGATGCTGTTGGTTCCTCTCCACATTGAGTATTCCTTCTCATTAACACAAGATCTTTGCTGAATAAATTTAAAATGAGGAAAGAATTTTTAAAAATCACATTATAAATTATGTAAGAATTCTCACTGACTACTGTGGACCAAGTATTTAATACAGAACTGATCTGATGATCACAAATTTGAAATAAATTGTCAAAAGATTGCAGTAATTTCTTATAACCTTATTGTCTATGAAGGCATAGGACATTACAATCATATTTTTACAAAATGTTTACAGACAATAAACTACAGAAACAAATTTCTTTTAAAAAATATATTTAGAGCACCACAACCAGTATTTTAATCCTCATTTTTTAAAGGGAAGTGTCTCCTGTGCAAGTAGAAATTGATTGAGTTTGATCAATTTCTACTCAGTATTTGCTCCTTCCATGCTCCGCTGTTCATTCAGCTACTTGGGCAAAGACAAGAATTGAGCACAGCAAAGCAGCTTGTGGTTCTGCAGCACTGAACCTTGCTGGTATAAGCCACAGTTTCAATTTGCTTTTGTGTGTGAGGATGATCTCAACCTGTGACTAATGGAACTCAATAATACATGAGTCAATACCATGAAAAGTATGTAGGGCATTTTTTAATTATTTTTTTTAATGCCTTTGTATTTTTACTACTAGTTAGTACTATGAGAGACAAACATCTACTTGAAATTTTCTAAGTCACAATAGTAAAATACAGCTCAGTATGGGACCCTTAGCAATAATTCCTGTCACACAGTATGTTTCCCTTCCTGGTAATTTCCAAGTCATCACACTGCTACCAGTCTTACTGTCTTACTTGTAGAAATTCATATCCTGAGGATGCTTTTTGCATAATGAAAAAGAAAAATTTAATCCCTATTTTTCTGTAAATACATAGGGCCTGTTGGGAGAGAAGTATGGGAACATCCGAATACCGGGGGAAGTTGAGTCAGCAGAATTTGAAATGATCCTGGATGCTGCTGTAGAGGCCAAGCTGGAGACAAGGATTTTAGAAGAGTGGTACTGCAGGGATGAGAACGCAGTGCCACCAGCATATTACCTCAGACCAAAATCAGAAATGCTGAAGAACTACCAGAATACGGTAAGCCGTAGTCACCTACTCACAAAATTTTTCTCTGTCCATTACGGTGGCAGGCAGTCCCCAAGGCCAGGCACGTGCTGGTGTCTTTGAATTGGGTTCTGCAGCCCTGTCCACACCTGAACAATTGCTGCTGTGGAGCTCCTTTCCTGTACATGGTGAAGGAGTAGCTGCAAAACACCAAGGAACACGACTCCTGCATTGATGTGCTCTCGTAGCTAGAGCAAGTGAATTTGGCTCTTTGGTGACCTGTTAGGGCTAGTGGGACAGTTGTACAGATTTCCCTTCCCTGATGTTGTAACATGGAGAACTCAGGCTCTTCTGCTTTGCACTGTGCATTTGCTAGATTTCAATGAACAGGACTTGCAGAGGAAATGCACATTTCCCCTTCTATCCCCTTGGAAACTCTAACAGTCAGACAAGTGCTTAGGACTGTCCTAAGTCAGGACAGTATGATATCATACTTTTAATTATTAACTGTATTCTAACACAAGGCTTTTGAACACTGTTAATTATCATTTTTAAAGCAGGCATTTATCTTTAATTGATGATGATAAAAACTGTTTCCATTTCTCAGGGCTCAGTTCTACTCTCCTACACATCCAGTATATACATAAGGACATATTTTAGTGTACAAAAAATGAAGTCCTCAAAAGAATTTTCACTTAATTTTAAGTGCATATTGTATTATTAGGGTTTTTTGTTATTAAATCTTTGTACTTTTCCTGAAGCTATTGACTTAACACAGGACTAATTAAAAAGATGTTCATAACTTAAATGACTTAATGTTCATAACTCAAAATAGCTTTAAAAAGATGTTCATAACTTAAAGCTGTAATATAGCTGTAACATAATTTAAAGATCTAACACAGAGTTACATCTCACAAACTTATAGAAAGTAATAAAAGATACTCAGCTCTGTCAAGAAAGAGTTGCTATGGACTTTATCCTAGAGATTCCACCCTCCAGGAAAACTGGAGACCCCTGAAATATTTCACCAGCAGTAAATAAAACCTAGCTGCTTTAGAGAAAGCACTAGCATGGCATTTGCAAGATACCATCTTTCAGATTAGTGAATTTATATTAGAGTTCCTCTCTGATGACAGTTAAGATTAGTGTTACTATAGCAATGAATGAATGAACATAATGTCACATATAATCCTGTATTTTAAAATATGGTAGCTAATATAAGGCACTTAATTACAGGTACCAGGAACCTCATTTTCCATTTTGAGATCCAAGTTTAAATTATTATCATTATTATGTCTCATTAAAGGAGTGATAATTTTAGTGGTATTGCTGCTGCTTTATTACCATTATTTCAGGCTAGGTTCTCAAAACCCTCTTTCTGTAAAGATGTTATTGGCCTTATTCTTGAAAAATATTGCATTAGCTGCCTACAGTAGGGATTTAGAAAATACTCCCAAGGAGCTAACTCTTAAAATTCTAAAATTAAATACACTATGATCAACTGCAGTATAAGATGTCTAACTTTTATTTATTTTTGTTAGTGTATGTGTTTCTCTGTTACCATGTTATTTTTGGCCTTGAATAATAGATTATATAATAGAAATAGATTATATAATAGAAAATAAAATTCTACTTTCTGAAGTTGTATATGTACGTATTACAACTACTTTTTAACTACGGATGTTTTTAACAGATGGAATCTTCTTCAAATTCTGTGAATGAGAACAAATGGCAAGATATATCAGAAGAGATTAAGAAGATTTTTAAGACTGCTGTGAAATTGCTGTATGAGAAAGGAAAAATGAAACACAGCCAAGCAAAGAGATATCTTTCCTCTGGTAAAGTTCAAACTAACAATTTCTATGTATTCAATTATTTTCTTCTCTGTCAACCTTTCCACAAACATGAAAATATATTTCTGTTGGCATTTCCCATATAATTAAAGGGGGAAAAAAAGGTTCGTTGTGCTTGCTTGAGACTAAAACCCATACAAAAGTACCCAGAAAATTCTGTGTTTGTTTTTCTGGTTTTTACAGAGAACAAATGCAATCGAGTCTGCCTCTTGGGGGGTAGGGCATGTTCTTGAACTGTTTATAAAGAAAAGTTGACAGAGACTCTTGTGTTCTCTTTTCATCCCCAGCTATTGAAGATGAACTTGATTTTGCCTTGGGTAAACAAACACCAGCTTTCCTAAAGAAGTGTGTTTGCTACATCCGGAAAATTGCCAACATTGAGCGGTTTGTTAAAATTCCAGAGATGGGAAAATACATGGATGTGGTACATAAAGCTGGGAAGTTTCTACGAGATCCTGAAGCCCATGAGAAACTGATCAAGCTCAGGGATGAGTTCATTCCTACCATTGTTGCATCATCCAATCTGAGAGTGTACACATCCGTCACCCACTGTGACATGAAATTGGGTTACTCCCAAGAAGTGGAGAGCCATTACATTGAAGGACTTGGTAAACAGTTCTATGAAGACATGATTGATATTATCCAAGCTACAGTGCAGCAAAATTTTGACACAGAAACAGACATGCTGTACGATGAAGTTCTTCAACACTCATCGCTATGTAAAACGTACTCCACTTTTTATGAATATAGATGTGAGGCATTAAACATAGTTCACAAATACGTTTTGCCTAGAAAAATAGGACACATTAACCCTCTTATCATATATGGAGGACCATGCACAGGGAAGACTCTTTTGTTAGCTGAAGCAGCAAAGAAGGTAAATAAGTACCATACATATTAATGTCATATTGAGAGCATTACTGTGTGTAAAGGCCAACTTAGTTTAATTCTTTCCTTTCTCAACAGATCTGTCAGCCCTCAATATATAAAATAAAAATAATAACATGTATATTCAGCATATTATTGTACACTTATGCAGAAAAATATTACCTTTCAATAATAACATATCCATATACTGTGGTTAGCCAAAACAAATATAGTTTATCAAAGCTCTTATAAGTCTAATAGGAATCAATATATTTTGACTTAACAAGGTATATTTTAGAATGATCTCTTTCCTTCTTGTTCCTCTGTGGCCCTGTGAATCCACAACCATCTAAACATCTTATTCTGGTTTTAGCTTTAAACACAAATGCAGTATGTTTTTCCAAGTCATGCCATCTCACGTTCTCATTAGAAATCATTACAGAATTATTCCAATACACTGGCGAGAAATCTATATGTAATAAGCTGCAAAAATACCGATACTTACTTAATTGGCATATGCTGTTTAAGTCATTGAGCTGCGTACTACAGGGAAATTGATGAAATACTTTGTGCAAGGCAGGACAAGATGCAGAAAAAGACCAATCTGGCATCACCAGACCTAATTCTCCAGATGGCAGTTGCAACCTGAAGTCCCTATCAGAGTGGTCAGAGAATTTAGCATAGTGAGCTGGGAAATGGCCGTATCAGTCAGAAGGAAATGAAGAAGGGAACAATACTGTTTAAAATCCCTGTATCTACTTCCTGTGGAGTCACATTAGCTGCATATATGAAACTGGGATTTGCAGCTCAAGATCTCGTTTCATATCTAAGTACATAAGTCAGCCTAGAGACTCTGGTTCTGCTTTTCTTTTAAAATATTGTAATAATATAAAGTGAGGGGAAGAGATGTAGAACTGATTGTGTTAGCCTGCACAGACTGAGAAGATTTAATGAAGTTACATTCCTCACTAGCTCAGAGTGCTCTAACCAAAAAAACCTCAAGACATAGATACATTTGCCTGTTTGTGGCAGTGTTGTAGAATAAAAGTCACAGGTACACCAAGGCAAAGCATAGTTCTATTGGCCAGGGATTAAAGTAACCAGCTAGTTAAGGGCAATCTGTACTCTAATCTGTGTCCTCCAGAGATGTGTCTTTATACTCAGTCAAAAACAATGTTAAACAGGTCTAGATGGTAGACTGGTGTGCCTGACCAAGGGTGACATTGTGTAGTGTCTAAGGAAGTTTATTTATAAGGGACTCTATCCTCTTACTTTCAGAGGTGAGACTCAGATTTTGCAAAGAGTATATTGGGATTTATGGAGTATATTCTAGTCATGTCCCCATTTATGTAAGCCTTTTTCTGCTAAACAAAGATGACACATTATTTGAATTTCTTTCAGCGTGCCCACTTTGAACCCTGCCAATGAAAGCATTTCTATTCAATATTTTTAAATGTTTATTCATATATAGACTATTACTCTTTTTAAAATCTATTACTGTACTTTATTGAGATACATACTAAATTATGCTCTACATTCTAGGCCTATTCCTGGTTGCAAGAAGAGATGGGACCAGATTCTGACCCTGTGGTAGTTATAAGATTTTTGGGATCCACTGAAACAAGTACAGATCTGAAGAATATACTTCAAAGCATTTGTGAACAACTAGCAGTCAACTATCGTTGCCTCGTACAAAGCTACCCAAAAAAGATTCATGACCTTCGGGACTTGTTCATAAATCTCCTGAATGAGTCTTCATTTCACAGGCCACTGGTGATTATATTTGATGCTTTAGAACAGTTAACAGATAGTGATGATGGTAGGAAGCTCTGGTGGCTTCCCATTCACCTTCCACGTTCAGTACGGATAATTTTGTCAACACTGCCAAACAAACATGGGATCCTGCAAAAACTGAGGTGCCTTATTCATGAGGAAAGCAACTATATTGAATTGACTGCAAGGGACAGAAAGATGTGTAGTCAAGTTCTGAAACATCAGCTGCTGCGAGTTAAAAGGAAAGTAACATCAGGACAACAAATCTATGTCAATGAGGCATTTTCCAAGTGCACACTGCCTATGTTTGTGAATTTAACCTTCAGAGAGGTGAGACACTGGAGATCTCATAAGGATGTGGATGAGTCCTCCCTCTGTGTTACTGTCCATGAAAGCATAGAGCAGTTGTTTTGGTCACTAGAAAACAAGTGTGGGTCAAGACTATTGTCAAGGGCACTTGGCTACATCACTATGTCCAAATCTGGTCTGAGTGAAATGGAACTGGAGGATATTTTAGCCCTTGACAACACTGTTATGTATGAACTGAATGAGAGAGTCAGAGAGAGTAACCCATTGAGAATTCCATATATATACATTGCAAGACTTAAGGAGGGCTTACAGGGGTATTTAATAGAGCGACAGGTGAAAAATGTAACATTGCTTCTTTGGGCAAATAGGCACTTGCAACTAATTGCCCAGAAATTGTACCTGCACAATGAAGAAGACTTGCGTGAAATGCACACAGTCATGGCAGAGTATTTCCTTGGTGTTTGGTCAGGTGGACGAAGAAAACCTTTTCACAGCAATGACCAATATCTGAGTGGTTGTCCTGACCATGACAGTAGAGGTCTGAATGAGGATGAAAAGCACTGCATGGATCAGGCTGCTTTTGACAGGCAGGCACCAGATCAGCCATGGGTCTTTCAGTGTAACCCATTGGAACCTGATATCTTTTTTATTAATCACAGAAAAATGACAGAGCTTATTCATCACTTAACAAGATGTGGAAGAACTGATGATCTTCTGTATGGAGTCATCATGAACTTCAGCTGGCTGTACACCATGATTAGAATAGGGCAGTTTGATAAAGCACTTTCTGACATAGAACTGGCTTACACTTACTCTCAAGAAAAGGAGCTGAAATTTCTGGCCAGTACGCTCCGCAGTATAAAGTTCAAAGTAGTAAAATACCCAGGTTCACTCTCTGCTGAATTGCAGCAGAGGCTTCTCCCAGTAGTAAGTTCATTGCCCAAACTCAGACATCTCCTCCTGGAATGTGACAAGGATGGACCCAAGTACTGCTCTATCGTCCCTTTGCATTCCTCCATGGATGTGACTTACAGCCCCGAGCGCCTGCCGCTGTCCTCCAGCTGCATGCATGTCACTGAGATTTTGCCTACATTTAATCCTAGCACAATTATTGCTGCTTTAGAGAATGGCTCCATTAGCACTTGGGATGTAGAAACACGCCAGTTACTAAGGCAAATCACAACAGCTCCATCTGTTATCTTAGGGATGAAGCTTAGTAATGATGAAAAGTATCTTGTAGTAGCTACAACAAACAACACTCTTTTGATATATGATAACATAAATTCCTGTCTTCTGTCTGAGGTGGAAATTAAGGGATCAAAACACTGTGGAATTGCAGGGGACTCCAGTTTTATAAATGGATTTACATTATCAGTCAACCATGCGCTTGCTTGGCTGGAGGCCAGTAAAGATGTTACTGTAATAGATCTGCTTTATGGTTGGCCTCTCTATCACTTCCACTGCTGGTACGAGGTGACCTGTGTGCAATGTTCTCCAGATGGAGTTTATGCATTCTGCGGGCAGTATTTGAACACCGCGACCATTTTCCACTTGGGCAGTGGAGAGAAGCTGACCACTGTGACCTCTGAATTTTCAAGTGGATTTGTGAAATTCCTTCTCATTTTGGACACAGCTCAAGAAATGGTGATGGTGGACAGTGAGGGTAGCCTCTCTGTTTGGAACACAGAGGAAATTGCAAAACCCCAGCTAACAGATGACTTTGACTGCAGAAGAGAAGACAGCGAAGTTGTCAGCATAGAACTTTCTGAAGACCAAAGTGCAATTTTAATTTGTAAGGCTCTCAGCATTGAACTTCTTGACACTCATGTGTGGAAGGTGGCTGAAAAGTTTAGAGCTAAACACAATGAGCGCTTTATATCTGCCGTGTTGTCCAAAAATGGCAACTGTATAATTGCTTCAATGGAAAATACCTCAGCCATTTTTGTTTGGAGAAGAGATACTGGACAGTGTATGGCAAGCTTACAGGAAATCTCAGGAACTATAGTCAGGCTAATTAAATCAAATCATCATAACATGCTGCTATCCTTATCCACCAGTGGTGTCCTTTCTATCTGGGATATAGACATCATAACTGCTATGTCCAATATTGACAAATCTGGCAAACCCATCCAAAGACTGGTGTTGCCAGCCAGAGGTGAATTGATATACACATTGGATGGATCAGATTCTGTCCATAAGTGGAACTTCAGCACTGGTTTTATTGAAGCTGTGTTCAAGCATGAAGGTATTGTTGAAAACTGTGTGCTGACCTCCTCTGGAGAGATAATGATTACATCAGATGATAAATGCAGCCAGTATGTATGGCACACAGTTAGCGGTGAAAATATATTTCGCATTAATGGACAAAAAATCTCAGAGCTAATGATTACTCATAATGATCAGTTTGTAGTCTCCCTCTGTGAGCAAAATGCATCCAGAGTTTGGCGACTGGCTACAGGACATAGGGTCTGCAATATTTTAGTTGCCTTACAGAATGCATTTATAACAACTGCAAATACATTTGTAGTTGGAATGGCAAAGAACAAAGTGTTGGCAGTGAGTCTCTGGACAGGCAGTATAACAAAAAAATTTTGCTGTGATGATGGTGCAAGCATTGTAGATATTAAATTGATACCAGACTGCCCAGATATTATAGTATTTATAACATCTACTGAAACTGTGAACATCTGGAGCCTAACAGAGGAAGTCATCTGCAGACGTGTACAATTGCCTACCAATTTCTTAAAAAAATTGGAAGACTTTGAAATATCTCCAAATGGGAAGCTAGGAATTATAACCCGTGGTGATGAGAACATCAATGTGCTTGATTTATACAGCGGAAAACTCCGTGTGGTTCACGCTCCGGGTGTCATCTGGCGGCAGAGGCTGTCTCGTGATGGCCGCTACCTGGTGTACATTTGCTGTCGTGGGGAAGAAGATGATGACAATGGTGCAGTCTCTAGTTTAATTGTGATGAGGCTAGCAGATGGCAAAAACATCGGTGCCTGTTCTCTTTATAAAACTCCCACTTTCCTTGCACTCTCACAGAGACATTTAAACATTATTATTGGATTTGATGATGGAAGTATAGGTACTTACACTGTAGTGGATCGAGTTGATGCTGCACTGAAAATCAAAATTGCTACTTCAAACAGCCGTCAGATTTTCAACAACACAACACAAGTGATTAGGCCAAAGTGTCACAATTACAGTTTCAAAGTGACTGCGGACTGCATTTGGAGGGAATCAACGGAAGTGTTCGCAAGGGATAGCCCCATTACAGTTACAGAGGCTGAGGTGAGTGAAGCCACGCCAACCAAAAGACACAGCTACTGCTATGAGAAGGTGTGCTCAGCCATAGATTGCAGACACAGTTTTGCATCTGATAACTGAGTAACCATCTGGATGAGCTTATCTGAAAAGTACACCTGCTTAGGTATGTCCTCTGAATTCATGTAAAAATCTGTGTTTCTTGGAAGACATAGAAACAGCAGAGGGCAGACCAGCTGTTTTTTTCTGTCTTACATTTCTGTAAACATAAAAGCAAACATACAGCAAATGGGCTGCAGGGTGTTTTTTTTTAATTTCGGAATACAAGGTTTAGTCCAGAATTTCACCAGGGCCTTGATTAAAAATTTCTAGCAATACTATCAAAATTGTTATGCTATTACAGAAGTTAGATGATTGTGTCTGTGGTTGACAGACTGTTTTAACTGGAACTAAAGTGATTGGTGAGAAGTCAGACCACTATTTTATATTCCAAGTCACCTAGATGGGTCTATAGCTAACACTCAGTTTTATACCCACTTGCAAAAATGTGTTTTTCTGCTTGATGGTGCAATGACAAGATGTCACCTGCCAACCTGGAACACTTGATACATTCCATCATCATTTTAAAAATACCAACTTTTCTTTTTAATTTGGATTAATCTTTGGGCAGAAAGGAGTAGGTGCCAGTCAGCTGCTAACATGTCAACATGTGAGGCAACAAGCATTTGTTCACCTTAATGAACAGAATGAAAGCTTTTTTTTAAATTGCATGCAGGGATTTCAGGTTTCTGTATTGTGATAAAAATTATAAAAGTCCTGAGTTCTAAAGGAAGTATAGGGATTGGGGTTTTATTTTTGGTTTGGGGAAATGTTTCGTCTTCATAGTGTGTATTAGTACAGATTGTAATGAAAATTTTTCAAACAGAAGGAGCGTTACTGATGGACATTTGAAGACATTAATTTCTTTATGTTAAAAGGTTGCTGTCCATTTTGTTGTAAGAAAGTCTAAAGTATCTCCTATGTCTCCAAAGTAATCCTGGTAGTTTTCAGACATGCCATGTATTAGTCCTTATAACATTTGTCTTAGTTCTTTCTCATAATAAATATCCAAATTCCCAAGATCAAATGACCAAACTCTCTGGGACTGTTTGTGTATCTGCTGAAATATTCCACTAAATGTAAAGGCTGTCCAGAGGTCCTTTCCTAGTCCAGTTTGTAATGGGTTTTTCTTACTTTCACATGCATACAAGCTTCACTTTCTGCTTTAGAAACTGTTTGGAGCCTTTTGTACAGTTTTACCAGTTTCAAGGCAGCAATTGTGAAGTAATGACAAATGCTGTAAAAAAAAAATAACATTTTCCTAAGTAAAAATATATACTGGACAACATCTGAAAGGATAAGAAAATTTTCCCCTACTTATTTATCTTAAATGGCACACCCATGGAAATATTTTCAAATTATTTAAACAGAATAATTTTATTTTTAAAATCAGAATTCCATGTCACAAATTCCCAAGAAATGAATGCTAAGCTAGAACTTAATGTAGTGTGTGAATGTTCAATGTACAAGCCAATATAGTATATTAAGTGACTTGAATGATTTTTCCTAACTGGTTTGCAATTAATAGATCATATTGAATGTTTTTATGTAAACTTTGTATTGTTGGGAAAACCTACCCAATCAGAGATTTATATTTTCATAAATGTCAAATTTAGTTAAATTTTGTTACAGAGTTGTTAAATTAGAAATCTATTGCAGTCTTCAAACAAATATACAGTCTTGTGTATGCATTGTTTGTACTAATAAACTGTGGAAGCAGACTTGTGTGTGTCCCTTAATTTCATGGAAATTCCACTCTGGCAGAGAGACATGGCCTTCGCAGCTTCCTTTGGCCTGTACATGAACAATTTTTAAGGACAGTATTGATAAGGAAAAATCCCAGTATTTTTACCATTGCAGTTAACTAAATCAAGCATTAAAAGTACAATGAGATTTGCAAAAAAAACCAAACAACAAACAAAAAAACTCACCATGTTTATGACTAGATTGCATACTGACAGTATGCAAATCAACAGACATGAATGCTTTTGTGACCAACCCAGTAAAAAGCACAAAAAAAGGGGACCTGAAACCCCACTCCCATTCAGAGCTGTGAAGCTATGGGAAGAGGCACCACAGTTCCCAGGATCCTATCCCAAAGGCAGGCAGCTTCCTTCCACCTTCTTTCAAACACAGTGCCTGACCTTTTGGCCCTGAACTGCCTGTTCATAAGCTGTGTAATATTGGAAAGTTAGTTCTTTCCTCATCTTGGAAGGGTGAAATACGTCCTCTATCTACCAGGAGAGTGCTGATTTTGGGTAGTAATGGAGTATAATGTAATCACAGAATGATAGAATATTCTGAGCTTGAAGGGATCATCAAGTCCAACTCTTAGCCTTGCACACCCCCAAGAATCACACCTTGTGCCTCAGCTATCTCATTCAGCTCGCCACCTTTCTGGATCTGTTTCTCAGGGGTCAGACTCCTCACACTGAGCCCATGCAGCAGACACGGGGCTCTGAATGGCTTCAGGCTGCTGGTACTTGCTGCTGCAAGAGTGACTGCTCCACAGCCCTTCACAAATCTGTCCCTGAGTATGTATCCAGTGGTACTGAGACAATGTATTTTCTCCAATAATGAGCCATCCAAATACCGAGTGCTGTTCTACCCCTACATAGGAATAGTGCAATTTACTTTTTGTTAAGAAGCACTATTTGCATCTCTAGAACAAAGCTTTCACTTATCTTTTAGATAAAATGCATCTATAAACAAGGTCAGATGGGGTCTGTATTTTCTGACACAGAAGATTCTAGGAATAGGCTGTAGCTGCAAGAAAGCTTTAACAGGGAATTAGCCGGAAATTCTTTGGCAGACAAAGGTAAGCCGGAGGTCAGCTAGGAAAAATATTTTTATCAGTCATTTCCTTTGCACCACAGCTGGGGAATGCATGGCCCGTGACTTCATTTCAAACACCCTGTGGCCATTCGACTTTTTTTCACATTATTATAAGATAACATCAAATGTGGGTTAACATGTAGCCTGGAAAAGTTTGCATTCAGAAAGCATTCAGGTTTCAGTGGCTCCCCAGCCCTGATTTCTCCATGATGCACACTCAAGCGCTTTATCTGTGGAAACAGAAGTTTTAACCATTTTGCAATGAGAATTTAAAACAAATATTGAGTGCTGAAATGGTGTCTCTATGCAGAGGGAACTGTTTCAGCTTAAAATCCTGAGAGTTTGCTCTTTGTCAAAAACTATAAATGTGTTAAGACTGCAAAAGGACAGACAGACTTCTGAGATCTATTTTTATTTCTTCTGATTTTTTATTTCTGTTTTTATTTCTTCTTCATACTTTTTAATGCATTTTTTAATATAATCATAAAATTGATCATGTAGTCACCCAAATGTGGACTAAGGCCTCTGGATAGGTTTCATTAACAAGGGTTTGTTACTAGAATAAAGTATTTATGCTACAAGTGTAACCTACTTCAGGTTCTTGTAGCCTGTTTTGGACATTAGTATCTCTTCCTAGATCACCAGGTGGCTGCAGGGAGACCAGTGAGCTACATTTTTTTCCTGTGGTTTGCCTTCCCAGCCTGGTTACAGAACACCATTCCTTGCATTTTGGAGGTATTCTCCTGACTTTTATGACGTGAACTGATGCTCTCAGTGTGGGTCTAATTCATAATCTCAATTCTCAATTTCATCAGGAAGCTCAAAGGCTGCAGGAATCGTCATCACGATCCTTCCCAAGGCAGGATGATGCTTTTTATTATGTGTTTCTCCAGAAGGGCAGTTTGAACCATCACCCTTCTGTGAAAAAGGGTCTTTCACTATCAAGGACAAGCTATACAGTGCTTGTATGTGACAAGCCCCTGATGTGTTCCCAGCCTTGGTACACTCTCCATTCGCAGCACCTGCTCTTTTCGTGGTAGCTCACTGGTCTCCTCTCCAGCTTCAATGGGGAATATACAAAAATGGATTTAAGGTGTGTTCACATGTACCCTCTGTCAGACCTTTCACCACATAATACTGTATAAATAAAATCATCTGCCTGCTCTCCTACTACATCTCTGATTACACATGCCTTTCAGTGCACGTGAGAAAGCTTCTAGACTAAAATAGATCTAGTTAGCATATTTAAAGTGAAATACACAGAATTGCAAGGTGAGAGATGGAGCAAAAGTCCAGACATGCTGTAGCACAGATGAAAACAGAACATCCCCCAAGCAGCTGGATAGTTTGCTGCCATTTGTCTACATTATGCCATTGCTAGTAAATTGCCCAGCACTTCCCACTGTAATATCACATTGACAATAGCATATGAGGTCATAAAGTTAGCCGTTTAGGTTGCAATTTTTCAAGGCAGCCTTCTATCTCAGCAGGAACATTCTCCAGAACGCCTCAGCCAAAACAGTCGACTAAGGTACAAGAATGAGATTAGAGGGAAAAGAGGATTTCTGAAGGCTGAATGTCGCAACTACTTTTCCTTTGAAAAAGCGTCACAGCAGTGTTTTTGAACAAGCACTATAGATTGGTGAGGCAAGTGATCGTTTCCTGCAGGACACATCTGTGAAGACCTGTCAGGCGATCGACCCAAAAAGATCCCAGCAGTTCGCACATACTCACAGAAAATGATAGGTTTCAGAAGCACAGCACGGTTGGGATAGCAGGGGCTGGGGCAGAACTTCTCTCCTACGACACAAATACCGGGTGTTGGTTCGAGAAATCTCAAGAATGAACAGTCTGTGGAACAGCAAAAAATACAGCAGCCATGGAAGGGGTCCGAAAAGGATGGCAAGCGTCAGGAGAAGGGGGAAAGCAGCCTCACTGTGTTTGCTTTGAATGTCCTCCTGGCGTAAAACGCAGCTTTTCGATTGGGACATTTCTCGGCCTGTTAGCCCACCTCGTTAGCCCAGCAGCCGCAAGTTCAATGGCAGAATACCTCAGGCAAAATACCACAGTGCTGGCCGTGGGGTGACCTGGCAGGGGAGGGCCATAAGCCCGGTCCCAGCACACGCTGTGCGCAGGCTGCCCACAGCTGCACATCCATGCTGCAGTGGTAGCCCTAAACTGCATCTCCCTCCTCCCTCACCTTCTCTCACAGCTTAGGGATATGTCAGCCTGGCAATTCTTTATGTACTGAACAGAGAGCCTTTGGAGAGTTTAGTGAAGGTTTTGCACTAAGAAACTTCCTGGCTCTTGAAGTCCATATTCAGCTAAAACTAGTCATTTGCGGGAGAAAAAATATTTAAAATGTGCCAAAGACCTGTTGCAGAGCTTTGCAGCACGCTAGCTCATAGCCTTCAAATGATGCTTGGTCTTCACATCATGGCATAGTTGTCTGCTTAAAATAAGAATATCCAAAGCAGCTTTTATTAATTTCTTTGCTGGCACTTGGCATTTCGCCCCGTGTGTGCTGGCTCCTGCAGCGGGAGGCTGGGGCCAGGTGGCGCATCCGAGTCCCCGCTCCGGGCACGGGACCTGCCCGCCCAGCCCACTGCTGACGTGAGTTCCACAGTCTCGGCTCCAGCGGGCAAACCAAGCCCTCGGTGGTTTTAATCCAGCACCCTCCTTCCACAGGGAAGGCGAGGATGCAATCCCTGCAAGGCAGGGAGGCAACTGTAAATCTGACATTGTTTAGAGTGAGAACAGCACGCCTACTCAATACAGCAGCCGAACGTCATGTAAATGCTTCCATGAGGTTTAAAACAATGAAGAAAAAAACCCAACAAAACAACAAAAACCAAAAAAGCCCCAAAAACTATGGGATTTAGTCGTACTATCGAGAAGGCTTTGTTAGCCCTGCTTTGCACTCCCCAGCTGCGACACAGGCAGTTAGGTGATGCAATCCTAGTGCCAGCTCTTTCCAAGAGGCTTGTTTAAGATCACACATGACCCAGGTGCTTGGCTAACTTAAACCGCTCCTCCTGTACAGGGAAAACTCTCAACTGGTTGTGGCAACAGAACATCATTCATATCACTTCTGGAAACACCACACTCAAAATGACTCCAGGAAAGTCGGCAGCTTTCACAGGTAAATGTGACGCGACGCCTGCAAATAAACCTCAGAGCTGAATTTCTCTTTAGAGAATCACACAAAACAGCGGGGAATAAATGTCATTGCCAGGCAACATGTAATAGAGGAACTTTGTGCCAAATCCCCGCAGCACTGTTTGTGATATGGGGAGATTTGATTTTAAAAATATGCAAATGGCAGCATGAATACACTGACAGGCTCGGGCTTTGTTGTGGTCATTGCGACTGTCCCGGAGGAAAGGAATTATTTGGCACGTGTTCTTCCGCTTCTCCTTTTTTTAACCCTGGCCAGAAAACGGTGAGTTCTATCAGGTTTTTATCCAGCTTGCAGGTAAAGGGTTACAGATTCTAGGAAGTATTAAATGCAAACTTTAAAGGATTTTATTTTCATCTACAGTCACATGATGCCTTAATACCCAATGACACTAACTACAGTGTCTCATTAAGAGGTCATGCAAACTCCTAAGCTAAACAAGGCATTCTTACATATTTAACATTCAAATGCAGAAGCCAAGCTAAGCCATGGAAGATTGTAATCAGGAAAAGCTACACTTCCTGATCCACACAAAAGCTACAGGTAGGAAAAGTTCTTTTAAACTTATAACTTTATGCTTTCTAGAGAAACTGTTTACAGGGCAAATTTTGTACTCTTTCTTTTCTACCTTTCAAAACAGTCTAAGAACATTATCCTGAAAATATCTGATCTCACTTGTTTCACCTGTCGTAGAGTCAGGATTGTTTTTACAGTCAGAAATACAGTTGACTCACTGGAAATCGAAAGAAAACTATTTTTAAGCCAAACCTATTTAAAAAGCAATGTTTTTAAAGATCTCTTAGTTGTTGAAATGGTTGAGTTGGAGCATGTGGTGTGAAGGAGGAGTTAATATGTCTTTGATGTCTGAAATGAAGGGATTTAGAACTCTTCTAACTTCCTTATATCATGAATTGCACATTGTTTCAGTCACACAAACCCAAGTGTGTTTTAATGGGTTTGGCTTCTTCAATGAACTTACATGATTTCTAAATTCCCCTCCTAGAATTTGGTACATTTAAAAATTAAATCTTACAAAAGCAAATGAAAGACAGATGGGAAGTACTACAGTGTTCCATAAAAGGAGAATAAAATTGAAAAATACAGAGTAAGAGGAAAGTCAGTTAAAACAAGTCTATTTTAAACTGAGAATTTAAATTGCATTAAAGCATATCAGTTTTCACATGAAACAATAAAGTTTCACTGACAAATACTAGCAATATCACAGGAGTTTGTTTTTTTTTTTTACTTGTGCTGAAGGAGTTTTCCAGGCTACAGCGTGTTTTTATCACAAAGATCTTTTTCTCATCACAATTTTTGTTAAACTGTAATTGTTTTCAGACAAAATTTCAGAAAAAAGTTTTTCTAAATACTCTGTTTTTTAATACCCGTATAGGAATTTCGTTAAAGGCTGCATTCTAGAGGGTTACAGAATAAAAATTTACTAAAGATCTTTAGTGTACCATAGGATTACCACTGAGGATTCCCACTTCTCAAAAGCAGCAAGTGGTGTTTATTGTTTTGCTTCTACAGTGGTTGGGTGTTGGTTACCAGTAATGTAATTTTTCCACAGTTCATTCTATAAAACATATTTATTTTTCTTATTTCCACATAATGCTGGGAGATACTAAAAGAAGTGGAGAATAATGATACCTGAAGCAACTTGTTTCAGATAAGCTCTCTTTCTTTGGGAATTAAAAAAAAGGGGACTGTCATTACCAGTATTTAAAATAAATTTGAGTCTAAACAAGTTTGCTAGTGGCACTTTAAAAAATTGTCATTCACTTTCCGAGTGCCCATCTTGCAACATAGTAGATCTTGTGTTAAGGAGGGCTAAGACTTGAGTACAGCCTAGATCAGCCTGAGCCATGAAGTATCTCTTTATCAAACTCACTGTACCAACGTCCTGACAGAGCAGCTCCCAGCTGTGGGAGCTACATGGGAGTGTAGCAATAAACCACTACACTTTAAGAGAACTGCTCCAAGTTTACTATGACTGACTTCTGAGCCCATATTGTTTGCAAAAATCTATTTAGAAACTGTTGTAGGTAAGAGGTTTATTTGCTAAGCTACATTTATATCTCAGGGGAGTGAGAGGAACACCGCAGCTCCCAAAGAAACAGCCAACCACAAGCTTTTACCGAGAGGAACATTGCACCCGAAACATGAAAAGCAGCCTGCCATGGCCAGTCTCTTCTAAGAAATGTTTGTACAAGTTGCACATGTCATGGTCAACCAGCTTAGTAGCTCTGTAGTTGTATTTGTTGAATATTAATTACAAAAAGTGTGTTTGTAATGTGGAAGGTACAATGCACACTGAAGTTATTCTGTGATCGAAAAGACAGTGGCCATTGAATGAGAGGAAGCCTTCCTTAACTCTCTTCCTAAAGAAAGGAATATAAATGAGGCACTTGCTGTCAGGCACTCTAATAGTTCAGATCTTATGTGTAGAATTTTATTCTTAATGCAGAAATTTGTACTGCTCTAATTATTTTTATTATATCTCTTCTGTTTTTTTCTGATTAAACAAACCTACCTATTTTCTTGCTTTGTCACGTCAATATCGAACCAAATGTAGTGTTGTTTTATGGGGAAGACACACAAATCAATTACTTCCTGCTTACAATCAAAAGAAGAGAGAGGTTCTTGGAAAACGAGGTAATTTGGAACCTAAGGGAGAATTTTTCCCTAGAATTTTGGGCAAAGTCAAGCAAATAAAAAAATCCAAACACTATCAGAAGTTAAGAATAGTCCTCCCTTCACCACAAAGCTAAGACAAGCATTGATCAAAAGGCAATCCAGATCTTCCTCTTTGCAGGTCTCAGGGAATTTGTACCACAGCTCAGGCTAATACTGAAAATAAGCCCAGTGATTTTTGCACAGCCCTAGGTAGGTGTGAAGACAGAGCAAATCTTCAAGTGAAGGGAGTCATGACTTCCTTCCTTAGAAAGCCTGGTTACAGGTTTTTTGGTATGTTGTTTTTTTTTACTGTGCAAAGTAAACATTTGTGAGTGTTGAGGCCCTTCTCTAACCACGCTGTTGTTTGTACCTGACCTCAAGGAAACAAACTTGCCAAAACTATTTGCTCTCAGACTTTACAGAAAGCCTTCCTTCACATCTTTCAGGAAGGGATGGTCTTTTGCTGTGTTTGCACTGCATCCAGTTAAACACGACCTCAGCATTGTCTACATCTTTCACTGATACTGTATCACAAAGGGCAGGGGTGGGGGAAACACTGAAACCTGATGAAACGTATAAATATTTGTTTGGAACTTACAACTTCTCCTTCACACCCTGTCTTTCTGGGGATTACATGTCAGCAGACTATGCCCATACCTTCCACACAACAGTCATGGTGGGGAGGGCATGGCCAACCAGAGCAGGTGGCCAAATCCCACCTCTCCTTAACCTGGAGCACCTCATTTAGCACCTGATCATGCTGGAGAACCAATGTCAAAACTTCATGCCCAAGCAATGATGCATGAAAATTGTTAATTTTTGCTGACCTACAGAACAGTGCTGGCAAGCAGGATGTATTGCTAAGGAGAATAGGTATAAAACACAGTGTAGTTTTACTTACTGAAAATTTGATATCAAAATGGACAAAATAAATGAGTTACAGTAGAAAAGTAAAAAGGAATTATTGGAAAGGGGAAAAAAAAAAGGCAGCAATTTTCCTGTGAGTTCTCCTCTGGGGTCACTTTCACTTAGACATGGAGGAACTTTAAAATTTTATTAAGAAGTGAGTACATTGTGTGGAGACCAAACATTTAATCACTTACAGCAGGAGGCAGAGGGAAAAAAGGTCCAAGTTGGGTTTTTTTTTTCTGTGTGACTTTTTTTCTATCTGCCATTTTTATACAAGTTTATTTAACTCCCTTTTTTTTCACTTTTATCACAGATGTTTGCTGCAGAGGCACAGATGGTTTCTGGTCAGAAAAATATTTCTAGTTGAATATTCTAATATTAATTCACAATAGTTCTTTTTCTGTTTAGGATAGCAAGGAAGAATAAGCCCTCTCCTTGGGGCTTACTCTTTTTAATGTTACCAGCTTGACCTGGCTCAACTTTGCATCACTTCCAGCTTTTTAATATAGTTATGTTTTTCTATTAATGAGCAATTAGTTGTATGGTTTTATGTAGACAAGGTCCAATGCCTTGCTATTGCAGGCAATCTGCTTTTCTGAAGGTGCTCAATTACAAGCACAAGTGTATGTACCCCATGTCAAGAATAACACACACCCAGTGACTGATAACCCTTTCAGTATGAGGTCTTCTCACTGGTTCCAGTGGGAACAGTATTAAATCCTCATGCTGCCAACAGAGGACAGAGGAAGAGAAATAACCTGATGCAAGTGGTGCTGGTGCTACCCACCCAGCACAGTGCTGCCAGCAGAAACAGCACGGCAGCAGCACAGGTTGGCCTGTCCTGGATAGAAGCTCTCCAGAACATTACAAAAACAGATTATTTCACATCTGCCCAATCTGCCATGCTCAGGACAGGTGCATCTGGATGTTAAGGCAATTTTCCAGGCAGCTTAGCACTGATGTCCTCTCACAATACACTCTGATGCAGAGTATCTGACAGCAGCTTTCAGGCAGGAAAGGTAGGGAGTGGCCCAAATGAGCCATGTGAAGCCACATGTCCACAGTCCTGAGGGCCCACCAGACTGCAGGTCCGTTCCTCCCCTACTACCTACCCTCCCCACTGAATTTATTGCAATGACTGTTTGTGTTGACTGGACTGTATTTCTTACACTCACTTCCCCCTTCACCCCACAGCCACTTTGAAACCCTGTTTTATCAGCAGTAGATTTGGGAGTGCCTGGGTTTTATCTACCTTATTAATCACCTGAGTTTTGTGCAACAGCCTAGGATGCAGAAGCACCACTTATGTCCTGGCACAGCCACCCAGCAATCTCCTCCTCTCTGTTCTGGGCTGTGTGCTCCTTCCCACAGCCAAGCTGGGGCAGAACCCCCTACACATACACCAGGACCCAGGCCCCCTGTGCCGGGCAGCTCCCAGTCCTGGGAATGCAGCCAGTCCAGGCTCCCTTGCCCAGCCAGTGAATCCATGCTGTCCCACTACAGTACAGGCAGCTTATTGCCTCCAAAAAAAGTGTTATCCACTCTTCCTCTCTTCTGCAAGTAAGCTTGATAGCAATCACATTAACGTGACTTTAACACTACACGTTTCCATGGAGCTATTCTTCTCATCTACTTCTGAGCCACTCATAGTAAAAGAAGCCTAAGTCTCAGGCTAATTCATGCTTTTGAAGTAAGTTGGCAGTCTTGTTCACTTATAGCTCAGTGGAAAACAAGCAGTTACTGTCATCTGTCAGGAACCTGAATCAAGCTTTGTTAAGGCCTTCTCTGTCTCTATTTCTGGTTTGGGTGGGGCATGGAAAAAACAATATTTACCATCTCCGTAGCTGTGCCCTTTGTGTCTTTGTTTTTATACTCCTTTTCCCCATGTGAATTTAGCAGATGTTGTACGGCTTCGTATCAGCCCTGAATTTTGTTGCCAGAGTATGTGCATGTCTCCACTGAACATTAGTAGTGAATAGGCAATGTCTGCACAGAAAATATAATACAGATTCAGCTGCCAGACACCATTTCAGGAGCAAATGTAGATAAAGGCATAAACACCAAGAATACCATAAGATTTAATTTTCAATGTAAATGAAACAAAAAATACAGCCACTAGTCCTGAATGGAAGGCTACCAGAGGCCCAAAGAGCTACCACCATGTACCATGTCCAATTTTTTTCTCTAGCATCTCTTTATAAATAAAAATCATTTGGGAGTATTTTTCATTGCTTTCAATGCATACAGATTGCTAAAAGGCTAGTTCATATTTACCAGTGTACATTAAAAACTAATGCTCAGTGCAATTATCCCATTAATTACCTTCTATTAAAACATTTCTATTCACTTTTTGTTTATTTAGAGTAAAAACATAGGGATTTGCTAGGGTACAGATGATCAAAAAACCTCAAAGACAGTTTAAGAAAACAGAGGAAAGCCAAAGGCAAAAAGCTAGATGCCAGGAAAAGGTCAGTTTGCTGTTTTCACAGCCAATTACAAGCACCCAGTATCCATCAAACTACAGCCTCAGCTTTCTTTCATTTCCCTGCCATCCTTCCACAATAAAGCTTTAGAGTGGCACCACAGAAATCAATGTGGCTGGACTTTCCTCCTGGAAAGTGAGAGAGAAACTATTTCTCCCAGAGCTACCCAGATTTTCCATGTGGGGGAAAGCCAGGTTTGAGAAGCAAGGAGGTAAATCAGACCCCATCTCTGGGTAGGAGGCAGAATATTAATCTAATTCTCCCAAATGCCCTAAGAGCCAAATCTGCACCGAGAGAATAACAGTCTTTAAAAATCCAGCCCAGTGACTTTCTTGTCACAGGGCAATACGTCAGATTGACCAATAAATAAAGTTCCAACACAAGCAGCAGATATTTGCTTTATGACAGTGTGACCTGAGACACACCATTTATAGTCCCTGGAACAAGGAGTTCTGCTGGAAATGTCAGCCTGGTGTTAGCATACAGCATTACAGCATCATGACCAAATCCACAGGCAAAACACACTCCAGCAAATTAGACCTGATAGTGCAATCTTCACTGATAATTTTGGTGAACATAGCCCATTCTTTTGCACAGGATTAAAGGAAGAAATAAAAATATTAAGCTGTCTTGACACCAAATTTAATCTTTTAAGGCAATGAATCCTTTCTTATAGTTTTCAAGTATTGTTTTGCTGAGAGACTAAAAAAGTCTACAAATGCAATCAAGATCAGCAATTCAATAATACTACAGAAATGCAGCTGTATTTCACTGCTATCTCACCATTATAACATTTTAGCAACATTTGGACCTTTGGTGCAGTGGTCAATACTTTGGATCTGCCTTGTTCTGAGAAATGGTTATTGTAATAACGTAAGAGCTCTTTGCTCTTGTTCATAAAATTGTTGGGTGTAATCATTCCCTTAGCCACCCATCATTATTCAATGTCTGTAAAGGAAATTGGTTTAACATAACCAAATGGAAAAGTTCACCTGCACTCTAAAGAGCTCTAGATTAAATTATCTTTATGCTTTACACTTTAATCTAAGTGCTGTATTTGAAAGCAAAGCCCATTGAATCAAAAAGAATTCATGTAAGAGAAAAAGTCATATCACATAAAAGGGCTTTATTAAAGTATTGTATCAGAGTCATTGCTTGAAAAAATTTGAGCACAATTTATAATTTTTGAGTATTATTCTGTTCTAAAAGGCTTGTTATCCATTTTCATAATCTTCTCTAACTATGCTTTTCTACTCTTTGCTGACCAATCTTTATGTCAAATGTTCAGGAACAACGAGGTTAAAAAAAGCATCCTGGTATGTTCCTCACACTTGTTATGTAAAAACACCCTTGTGGAGGAGAAGCATCTTGAGCAGTGAAACTGAGGGAAAAGACACACCCTACTCCACCACCACCCCCCTCCCCAAAAAAAGGTGAAGGGAAAATAAATGCATCAGGTGTTTTAATAGCTTTCAGGCTATGTCTGATATGAGAGAAGACACAGATAAAATCTGATAAGGAAGCTGACTTACATGACTTACACTGTTTTAGAAGGATTCCTAATTTTAGCACACATATTTGGTCCTTCTCAAACATCCCCACAAGTGTCTAGGTCTAAGCAGTTCTAGATTACAGGCTGCAAGATTGTCCCAGAAATAAGGCTGGCACACCCCAGCCTTACCTTTCACTGAAATAGCTGATTATAAACAATTGGTGCCCCTAACATGCCAGGCATTTATGTGAACTCCAGACCACTAATACCTGACATAATTGACAATATTATTATTTTGCTCATGGAATAAATTAAATTTGCTCCCACAAAAATTAAAATTCTTCTGATGAGGAAGCTGTATTACTTATCTGGGTTTCATGTTATGTTCCAATTAAAAAGCAACAATGATAAGGAATAATGTAGAAAGTGATAAAATTATTTTAATCACTGTTTCTATACAGGACAATGGTAAGGTTCGTTTTTCAAAATGAGCAAAATAAAATTCTTCTTCCAAATCTGACTCTTCTGCACCAAGTATATTGTTCTCCAGGTTTTACTTTTACTTCTCAAAATCCATTCTTCTGTGTGTGCCTTACCCCAAACATTGTGCCCTGAGCATAGCTGTCCAATTCTCAGACCTGCTAGGACCTATGAATTTGGGCAGGTGGCCAAGCTGTTAATTCATCATCATCTGTTTCAGTCTTGCCAGAAAAATATGGGTTTTGTCTGAACAATGAATTTTTAGTATATGCTTTGTGGGTCATACCTACTTCTTTTGTGTAGGACTCACTTTGGGCTTGCAGTAACAAACCAAGGGTGTAACTGCAAATTCAAGCTATTTTTAAACAGGTTTCAGTATCTTTTCCTTCTGTTTGCTTTCCAATTTGAAAATCCAGTTATAACTTGAAATCTTACAGCCACAGAAAATACAATTTTTTCCTCTATCCTCTATTCCTCTATAAATTTTTTTTGAAATAGTGAAACCAACATTGTTTCTTTCCCCTGTGAGTTCTATTTGCCCTTCAAGAAGCTAAAGTTTCATATTTGCCCTGAAATCTGCTGATTCTTTAGCCGGTGAAGCTGCCACGTATGTTAAAATTGCCTTTGTCAAACAATTATGTTTGTAAATCATTGTTTCTTTTTATTTTCTGAAATTTTCCATTCTCTATATCATTCTAGCTTGATGCAAAAAAGGTAAATGTGCAAAAAAATTGTTCCAGTATTTGAGATGAGCCCGTGGAGTATGGCTTATTGCAAACCTGTGGTTTGCACTGCTGTAACAGCTGCATTAAATGAGTATTTGTTAGCATAAACTAAACCTGACTGAATTTCTCTAAAGTACAGTTAGGACAAATAATGCAGCAGTGGTATGCTCTGTGCTACAGGGCTTGTATTGTTCAGTATCATGCCATGAAAGAGCCTAGATTTGTATGTTCTGCTCTTGACATGAAGTAAAGTTAATCATAGACTGAGATTTCTTTGTTCAGTACAACAGACTTTTCTCCGGCCTGTACAATTCTGGTTTATCTCACATTCCTACAGCCTGCAATATTGCTCTGTCCACAGAACTGTGCAGTGCAGTGCTAACATGGTTGAACAGCCTACCTAGATACTGGCACAAATTCTCTAACCCAAGGCCTGAGTCCATGAAGAGCCTCCTTCTGTCTAGGTTTGGCTTCTCTTTCCCAACCTGTACAAGTCTATTGTTACCCTGCAGGATTTGTTCTTTATTCAGATTGTTTTGGTTTTCCTCATCTCCATGGCATTCCCAGAAAGGAGCATAATATTCAAAGATACATTTAAAAAAAGCCTCTTGTGCTCCGTACAGAGTTGCCTGATTAAGGCTCTGAAAAAGAAATTTTCTTGCAAAAGAAACCACACAATTAAATACATTACTGTCCAGGAAAAGTCATGCTCCTTCTCCCAAACAAAATGTAAAGGCTAACTCCATCAAGGCCTGCAGAATACTAGAGTCCTTCATCCCCAAAACATCCTCTTCACACAGCTTTTGCAGCTCTTTTGACAGAAGGAAAATTAAGTTTAAATTGGCAAAAACTGTATGCATTTATGCCAGGAAAATCCCACACAATTTGAAATTAATCAATAGCACAGAAACCCCCTCCCACCTACCACATGGAGCCCAGTCTCCAAAAATCTGCAGCCTCTCTCTAGAGTGGTATTTGAAACAAGCATGTTTGCAGAACTAGCTTCAGCCCCCCTCCCATGCCACCTTCCCACACACAGAGATCTTTTGGTACTTCCCTCCCACGGGAAAAATAACACACCTATGGGGAAAACAAAGGCTAGAAATGCCTGATTTGAGAAAATCTTCTCCTTACTGAGCCAATTCAGTTTTCTCCCACTGAGGAAAAATGTATTTCTAGTCCAGCAAAACATGACACAAATACGGTTTAGCCTTCATGTCGACAAACCTTTTGAAAGACCTGATAAGAAAGGCCTGCCTGAAACAGACCCTGAGCTTTACCCTACTTCTAGGCACTTCCTTTGCTTTCCAGGAGGCCTGGAGACCTCCTCATGGAAGTAAGATTGCCATTGATTACCACAAAGCTTTCCATGAATGCCTTTCTGAAGCATCCAGGTGAGACAGCTGGAAGATGCCAAGGTGTGGGTTCCTCACAGCATACAATTACCCAGCTCCCATCATACTTCAGGATTTTGGCCCCTGCCTTCCTGCAGGGTTTCCCCATGCAAGGAGGCTACAGGTGCCTTGTCTCTGAGCTTCCATCAGGGCTTTGCAGCATTTCCTTGTTGGCGTTACAGCAACATCTACAAGCATCATAGGGGATAAAGGCCTCCCTGCTTTGACTGTCCCAGAGATACCTACTAACACATACCACCTTTAAACACTTACAGATTACCTAGACTGTTCCAGACTGGATCCAGGCTTCCAGCACATCCTTACTTTAGGGAGAATAAGGAGGCACAACCCAACCCCTTCTTGCTTATTATTAAAAAATGCATTATCCCTGGGAAATAAATGCTCTGGGTTTTAATCCCTTTGGATTTAGGAGGCACAGAATTGCAGTACCTGAAATCTGAAGTTATGGGTGTCATCAGGAGGTTATTGCGCAACCTGTGGTGACCATTGCCTCATGTGGCTTTGGCAGCAGTGTGTTCCAGTGTCTGCACTAGGCATGAGGTAGCTCAGAGCTCACCCAGATCAGCAGGGACTCTCCAAAGTCAAGGTAACACCAGGTTTGTGAACTTTAACTTGCTTTGGATAATGTAGCTGTAGAGCTACCTTGCTCAGAAAGAAGAGATCTACCAGTAGCGTGCTGCTTTCAAACCCAGCAACAGGGCTTGAGACAACTAAACAGATTTTGCTAGGCAGTGTCTCATGCATAACAAAACTAACATCCCATACTCCTAGGCAGGGAATTGTGAATTGTTCTGCCATGGAAAGGTGCTTGACTGCAGCTGGAGACCGCAGAGCTGTGTCCCATGGACCTCTCCTGCAGTACACCCACATCTGGAGCAGAGAGCACAGGCAGGCAGTGCCAGCAGGAAGCACAGTCAGACTGCTGGGAGTTAGTCAGGCCTGCTAATCACAAAGCTGTCCCCCCAGTCACTGCTCCACCCAAAACACACGGCTAACTGCCCTCATATTAATGTTTGCCCACCTGTTTCCTTCTTCTTAGGCTTTCCCTATGGAGAAATAATTTCTCAAATTTCCTCACTTCTTTCACATTTGAAAAACTTTCTACTATCTGAAAAGGTAATAAATTTTTTAAAAAACCCAAAAAACCAACAGATCTTTCTATAGCTTGAACTAGCCAAGCTTTGTTCCTTTTATACAGCACCACATGCAGAGTGTTCCTTTCCAAAGTAACAATAGTGAAGGGTTTTCTCTCTCCTCTCCCAATTCAGGCTTTAGCAGTGCTGGTGTTTTAACACCACATCACAAACACAGGTATTGCAGATTAATCCATGGGCTTGTCTTGCAAACTCCCATGTTGTTTTTGGCTATTAAACACCACCTGAATAAGGAGCTGACTAACAAACACAACCTTTGTTACAGGAAGAAAGGAGGAAATCAGCAGAGAGCTGTTTCTCTGTCTCACTTCTGGGGAAAACCACTCCTCCCTACTGCCAGGGGCCACTCCAGTGCTGCACTCAGAGCAGGAGGACACCTTAGAGACATCTTTAGCTCCAGCTCCCTTAGGGCAATACAATGGTTTCTGCAGGTGTCAAGGCCATTAAAAGAATGAAATCACATGACTGAAGGACTGATACCAGTTATCTGTGACTATATTGCAGAAAAAGGAAGTCTTTGCTAGACTTTTCTATCCTCAGCAACTTCAAAATTTTGATAAAGCTCATTCAAGATGTGATACATAGCATTTTTGAATGTAAAATCAAAAGAAATATTGAGTAATAATAACTTTTGCATTGCATTATCTGCTTAAAATCCCTGAACGACCTACAAATCACACCAGTTAGTAAGTTAAAAGTACAACAGAGAAGTAAATACCTGAATTCCAGACTTTCTTTACATATGAAGTCAACAAAGACTGCAAACAGGAAGGATGTCTCACCATTTAAAACTGTCCCTTTGATTTCAATCCTGCATATGCATATTTTAAGTAAATACCAACCCCAGCCAAGGAAGGCAGTCTCACACCAGCACACAGCAGGGATCTCTTGGCACTGGCAATGTGACAGCCCAGCCACAGTAGCATTGCTCCAGCTGCAAAACCATTGCCAAAGCACCTTGTGGAAAGACCAATGTGCACTACTCACAGCTCTAAAAAAAAGGGTAGTGTTGCACTAGCATAGCTAAACTGAAGCAATTCTGTACAAAAGAAAAATGCACTGATTTAAATCTGGATTACTTATTAGTTTATTTTTGCTTCACAGCAGCGCCATTTCTATGGCCAAATTAGGCTTCAGGCTTAAACAGTTGCTTGGACTGTCAGCCTCATAGGATTAGCAATTTTAAATTAAGGAATGGGTTGCAAGAAAAAGTAATTTCATGGTTTGAAAAGAACTTTTATTTATTTCAAAGGCTTGGAACCTAGAACCATCACTCCATAATCTTATTCAAATGTTGATGTCATCAATGGATTTTAAATCAGCATTTAATTAAGTTAAAGAAAGAAAACAGAAGCTGCTTAAGAAAGACCACTAAGAATTTCTATTTCTAGATAAAGCTGCTTTAAATGCATAACCAATTCTGCTAACTGTGGGATGTGATGCACATGACTGAGTTTATAGGTGTTTAGTGAGAGTTTGTGCAGGATGGTGTGTCACTGTGAGCATTCAGCACAAAGAGAATTCTATAAATATAGAAGAGTTGGCCTATAATCTCTACTCTTAATTGAAAAACTATATATATATATTGCATAAGTAATACCCAGTAGCATTTGCCCTGGGCTGCAACAATGCATACCTTCCTTCTAAAAACTTTCATCTGCCCAAATCAAAAAAGTCCTTTTTAAGATTTTTTTAGCTCAAATGAGTATACGGACTAGGTAAGCTTCAGGGAACCTTTCCTGTATTTAAACTCTGTCAATTAACAGTGCTGTACCCAAATCCCTTCCAAGCCATAACATGATTTTAAGGAAGCTAAATTGTATCACTGTGGAAATCTATAGCAGGAAGAGAAGAAATAAAAATTAGGTCAGTCTAATTGAATTGCAGTAGCTTGTCTGAAAAATACCTTTGCTACCCACTTTGAAAAGGTATTAGACACCACACTAGGGAACTGTTTTCATTTTGAAAATCTTCTTCATTACTGCCTGCTTTGCTAAATGACTTTCAAAATCTTCATCTTTGCTCCTCCTGCTTTGCTTAGAGGACTCACTGCTGATGCCTCCTCCTGAGTTTTAATTTGTCTGGAGGATGAAAATAATGCCAACATTAAAGCTAGAAATTTCAAATGGACAAGGAGAAGCTAGCTTCAGCAGGATTTTATGTGCCTTTTAGGCTTCTATGTGAACAGTAAATTTTAACAAAAATCTCCCATGTTTCTCACCCAGAGGAGGTGCCCCACCAGTCTGGTCTCTGCACACACAGAAAACAGAAGGAGAAAAGGGAAGAGCTATTGACTGCTTTGGCAGTGGGGTTTTCTGGCCTTTGGGTACAGCTCTACACCTCCCACATGCAAATTGGGGAACTTCAGGAAAAGCAGTAAGCATTGAGTAAGCCTCATATTAACACTTCACCTCACTGACACCTGCTCCAGTCCTGGCTCTCCAGGGATAAGTGCTCCTGATGCTCTGATGCAGACACCAGGAAGCTGTCAGCCAAACTCCCCTGGATTGCAAACCCCACCCCACAGATATGAGAGTTCACACTGTGGGTGCAAGTATTTCATAACAAATAGCAAACCAAACATATGTGTCATTTTTAGCAAGGGTTGATTACACCAATGTAAAATGAGCTGCCTAAATGTATGTCAACTATAGAATGGCCCAGCCATTTGTTGTCCTCTTCGTCAGTGGAGTAGTATCAGTATCATAACTCTGAAGCCAGACAAAACTTGGTCCCACGCTCTCAAGAAAAACTCATTCTCAAAAGGAGGATGTACTCTACCAAAAGCAGGAAGAAGAAGCAGCAGTCGCTGCAATTCACTTATTTTTCCAGAGGAACGTACATTATTAAAAGCTAAATTTGTTAATGTAGGACTTTCCACACTCCAGGATTATATACATAATTATATATTTGCATATCACAAAAATTATGAGAAGAACCTGCTCCCAAGTCTGTATTTCATAGCACTGAGGATTCAAAATGGCATCAGAAGCACCTGTTTCATATTGGCTCATTCTTAATTGTATTGGTATAACATTCACACAATTACAATTATAATGAACAAGTCCCACTCTGAAATCAGAGCCCTAAAGGCTACATATATTATCCAAATATATAACCAAAAGCTAAGCACATTGGGATTCCTTCAACCACAAATTTAAATGTTGCAATAAATTCCAAATGTTGCAATAGAAGCATCATATTCAACTAATTATAACTCAGAACGTTTTTCTTCTGGAAAAGAAATACCATTTTTCAAAGTCCCACAATTTTCATAGCCTTAAGCAAAAGACTTCAGCTAAATTTCTTACCTCTATTAGTAAAATCTTTACTATTAAGCTGTTTGTGTAAGTTAGTTTTTGACTGACTCTCTAATCTTCTGACTGAAAGGATTACAGACATAATGTGTTTCCTCAAAGGGATTTTTCTGCTTTCAGAATCAGTCTGCAAACTTTTCAGTCTAAATTATAGCCTACAATTTAATGTCATCCAATTCCACAGCTTCAAAAACATGAGAGGGCGACCCTATTTCCAGAGGTGGCTCCCCATGGCTCTTTACCAATAAAAATGCTTTTGACAATGGATTGCACTCTTCAGAAATCTTAATAATTTTTGTAGCTAAATGAGATGTTGCTTTGTCACCAGTGCCTGAAAACAGTCAGAGGCTAGGAGGTGCCTGGGTGTCTGGGAATACTGTTTACAGAAACAGGCTCTAAGCAAGATACCTGCAACCCAAATAAAAGCTGGGAAGACTAGCTAATATCATATGGATATATTTGCATCAGGTAGTACATGCCACATCTAATATCATATGGATATATTTGCATCAGGTAGTACATGCCACATCACACAGTTTTAATGAAAAAGGCAGTGGGAAGAGACATCTATAGCACACACCTCTCTTCTTCCCCTCCACCAGTAAATACATGATTTGTTGTAAGAATATAGAAAACACAAGCTCCTCGCTAAGGGCAAGCAAAGAGAAGATTCACAGCAGGTCTACAGAGAGGGCCTGCAGGGAGCAGAACATCAGGTAAAAATGAGGTCAGGTTTACAGCACATCCTTGGTTCTGCCCAGCTGTAAGTCACCTCTTACTGCCTGATGACACCACAGCAGTACAGTCAGACACTGATCCTCAGTGTTTTCCCCCAAAGCACAAAGGCAGAAAACAAACCTTTCCCCCACTGCAGCCCCACAAAGCTCCTGGCACTGTGTAGAGACAGGTGAGATTGGCTCAGCTGGACAGAGCACCGTGCTAACACCACCAAGGTTCTGAGTTCAATCCCTCTATGGGCCATCTGCTTAAAAGTTGGACTCAATGAACCTTGTGGATCCCTTTTAACTCACAATATTCCATGATTCTGTAAACAGCTGAACTCAGGATACGATTGTGGGCAACGCCTTGCCTTTAATTTGTCAGAGGCTTCTGCAATCAAGTAATAAAACAATACAGAGCCAAGTTTAACACTCAAGTACAAGTGATTCACAGTCCAACCTCACCAAGTTTAAGGACCAAACAAGTTTCTTCCCCAAGAAGGAAGACCCACTGCCACAGAGAAGACATAGAACACACAGCAATGATGGCTAAAGAGCAGTAAATTACAGTTTATATTAATACATGCTGCAAACCAAGGTAAGAGGGAGTAGAAGAAATGCAGCCTCTTCTATATTCCCTATAGTGAAAACAGCCTTATCCAGTAATGCAGATAGGATGATGATTTACTTTTCCAATCACCCCTACATAATACCTCAGGGTGTGCAAAATGGCCTTTACACAAAGTTGTGTTTGATGAAATCGGGACAATGAAATCTTTTTACGCTACAAAATGCTGTCAGATATCGCTGTAATAATAATTTTTAAAAATATCAAAGTCTTCAATTGGCCATGTTATATATAGTAGAGAAAGGTAAAATATTTATTCTACAGTTAGATGAAAAAATGTTCTCTTATAAAAAACACAAAGACTAGTTGCTCAGTGTCTGGCATTCTTTGTGAAAATATCCCAGAATTACTGGTGTCAGTGTCTGGCCAGTGCAGCTATAGTAGTGTTTCAATATTTAAATGTAGGACAAAAGAAGCATTTTTTTAATGCTGAAATTTGTCATGGGTACTTTTGGCATGAATCTTTAAAAAACAAGGATCATGAATCATTATCTAGGAGCATCATAGATAATGGAAGAGAGATTTGAAGATTCTGCCAGATTAAAATGTTTAGTGGCTTGCACTCCGAACACTCACTCCAAATCTTAACTTACAGGTAAATATTCATGAATGCATTCACCACAGGTCTGGCAATGTTGTTCTCAATTTTAGAGTCTCAGTTCTCTTCGAAGCCCCAGTTATATCCTTTCCTAGAAGACTCTCAAAGCAACAACATAAACAAGAAAAAAGCAAGAACTGTTACTTTTAGTACATCACATGGTCCAAGCAATCATAGGAGAGTGAGTGTCATTCTGCACCTGTAGTTTTCAGAATGCTTTCTCATTTATAGGCAACATGGAGCATAGGGCATATAAACATTTTTTTCAGTATTTTCAAGCTTATTTTTCAGTATTTAAGTAAAGAACCACTATTTTCCAATTTACTTGGAGATTACCTCCACATCTCAGACATCCATACTAACCGAATGTCCCATCCATACAGAGGAGCTCAACTAATGTTCTGAACAACTCCTTCTTATTAAAAAAAGCCATATTTCTTAGTACACATTTTTTCCAAGTCCTTTAGCTGTCTAGACAGTAAAATCCTACACTTTGCAGACTAAAGGAAAAGTGTAACCATCTTGTTACATAACAGCATAAATAAGGGAGAACATTCAGTTAGGTCAAAAAAGGAACTAGCCCAAGAGCAAACAAAATTCCTCCTCCAACATAACAAGTCTGGGAAACTGCCATATATAAATTTGTTACCGAAGGAAAGAGTATAATGAGTTTCCATTGAAAAAATCTAAACGCTATCCAGCATCACAACAGTGAACATGACAAAACCAAATTTAACTTTTAACAAGTTAAATGTTCTAGGAGAATGTAAGTCTTCAGACACAAGAGACTTAAAACCATTACTGATGTGATATAAATGTTATGCAATTCCAGCTCCCCATAATGCCAGAGGTGTTTGCACAATTCCTTCTGAGGTAGAAATCATAGAAAATGGACAAACCCACTCTTTTTGTTTTCCCCTGGAGTTTTCTGCAGCAGTCATTACTAATGCCTTTGTTAAGCAGAAGTCGGCTGGAACCAAGAAAACAGGAGCTAACCTGCCGCTCCTCTGATCTGGGTGTCCAAAGAACAAGGATTTGTTGCAGTCATTGCTTTGCCACCTGCCTGAGGCATTCAACTGTATCTAGCACAATGATGCTGGAAAGCATTCAGGAGTAAATACACAATAACATTTGTATGTTTACAGCATCTGTGAAAGGTGTGGGTAGGGTGATTTCTCTACTGTGTGTTACCAGAGCAAGTCAAACCCATTAATTAAATTCATGCTCTTGTCTTGCTTGAAAAGTAAAAACAGAGATGATTTATGGGAACTGACAGCTGCAGGAACTGGTTTTGCTCACTCCCTCTCATTAATTAATTTTGAAGCATCTGGATAGGTTGATATCTCAAATTCTAAACATACAAAAGGCTGCACATTCTCAGTTTCTACAAAGGAAGAAAAATACCTGTTCCATGCAAAGAATTGTCTGTCATGGTTTCTCAATGCTGGCTGAATAGTGTCTACTGAAATTGTGTACCTCAACATCCCCATGCTTGCCCAGGCAACTTGTAGGATGAAGCTGTAGGAGGTCCCAATCATAAAACATTTCTTATCCAGTATCCATTACTTGTCCTAACAACAAAAACTCAAAAATAAGAAAGTGGCACCTTTAGAACAGAGTAATCTACAGTAAAAAAATGTCCCTAATAACAGACCTAGGGAAATTACTACAAACACTTCCTTCTAGAGTGAATATCAATGTCTCTATACTGCACATAATGATATATGCAAATATAAATATACAGCAACACACCAGTGTGTTTATTTCTTCTTCTAGGCTCTTTAAAGAGGAGGCAGATTGCTAGCATTTGGGGCTGAAAGCTGGAGGTAAGCAATCAGAAGACATTTAACACACAAGCTAGGAACAGGAAATCATTACAGAAGTGGAAAATTTTGGGTAGTGAACTTTCACCCTCAGCTCCTGAAAGATTTTTTACTAATAAAGAACTATCATCAGAAGCACAGATTATATTGACATTGTATTACCTGCCCAGCAGAGCCATATGCTGCTTCTGCAGACATGGCCTAAAGATCAAAGCTTCCCATGCATTAATGAGCTAAACCTGGGTGTTTTATGTCTCATACCATGCTGTAGACCTATACTGATCTATACTGACAGAGTGAAAGGCTGGGCCACAATGTTGGATCAGTCTTTCAGTCAATTATTTTATGATTCTGTACAACACTTTGTAAAACATAAGGTAAATTTATTTTGTTGTGATTCATTGCCCAGACAGCAGAAAGCCTGCCAGGAACAAGGATACTGCCATCTAAAACAGCTCATGATCACTGGTTACCAGGAAGAAATAAAAAGTATCTAGCATGGTCTATAAAAGTGGTGGAGTAAACAGAACATAAAACTCTTTCAGCCAGTGACCCAAAGGGGCCTCACTAACAGATGACTGTGACTAAGAACCTCTATCTAGGCATGAATGGGCACATGATAATGGGTTCCAGAATGAACTAAACAGACAACACCATCCCAAGGTGCTTTAGCTAATAGAAAGATGGTAATTCTCCAGAAAACTCTTGTACAACTGGCAAGATCACAGAGCTCTTTCAAACAGCCTATGTTCAGCTGTGAATCAAGATCTCTCTTTTTGTGAGCCCGTTTTTACTACTCAGGAAACAAGCTGTGCCTTTTCAGTCACTGATGAGGTGCTTCACGAATCAAGGAGATTGGTCAGATTTCAAAGAATTGTTAAACAATCTTCATTAAATTTCAACTGGTGCATAGCATCTTGCTTGCATACTTCATGTTGGTGGTGACAGGTTTGATATTTACAAGGACCAATGTGATGACAGAATTCAAGAGCTAACATACTGATAAATATAAAAAAATTACACTCAAGAAAGTTTGACACAAGAAGTAATTAACCTCAACAAGATTATAATTCCTATGTACTTTTTGTTAAGAAAACTGACTATTCATTTCCTTTCCTCCTCAATTCCTTCAGTGAACCAAGACCCAAGACAACTATAGCTACATGCATTTCCTTCTTCTCATCCCTATAGAGTCTAAGAGAGGAAGTGTGCAGTTTGACAGCTGGAAGATGATTTCTTCACTCCAAGCATTCATAGAAACAATTCAGGATTTTCAAATTCAGCTTTGATTTCACAAAACTGCTCCTTTCCTTGAACTTAGAACACAATCTTAAAGGCTTTGAATCTACTCCTAGCAAGGTTAAATCAGAGTTTTACCATCAAAATGCAGTAAGAGCACATTAATATAACCATATGTAAACAATCATAGTGAAACACATGGGCACAATCACAAAGAATGCACGGAAATTAAAAGTTTGTTCCACTGAAAATTAAATTGAAATGAAGAATTGAACTGATCAAAAAGACCCCAAAAAAGCTATTGGACAACAGACTTTGCAGCATAGAAAATATTTGAATGGTATCACAAAAGCACAACCGCCAAGGTTGTTAGAGAAGGGAAGGAAACTATGAGGGGAATGTAAGCCTCGGGAAATTTGAATTAAATGGGCAATTAAAACCACTACTGATAGCTAAGCATTTGGTGAAACTCAAGGGGATAGCATAGAATTCTAACACTTTTTATTAACAAAAGAAAACACCTAGTGTCTACAACCAACTGATCTTCAGTTCAGCTTGGAAGACCAAGTTATGATTTCCAGAAAAAAAGTGTTAAGCCCTGTATTGCTTGAGTAAAATATGTTAGTTCTCTTTGATCCTTAGGGTGAGGGAGACTTTTCTTATGAAAAATGTTCACTGACTTCACAGATTATACAAAGAAAGGCTGTGTGTGGTGCTTGAAAGACTCGGGGTGGGTGCTCCAAAAGGAGCAGGACCATAGGTGGATCAGAGTGACAACTGTCCAGCCTGCTCAGAGAATGCAGCACCCCATGCACCTTTCCAACTTTTAAAATCAAAAGTCTAGAAAGAGATTCAAGGGCAGCACAAGAAGGTAACTAGGGAAATAACTGTGCCAAAATGTTTAGGTTTGTTCAGCAGGAAACACACTCAGGATCTGAAGCATACCTATGGTCTGTTGCAAAGTAGGTTTAGATCATTTCATTTTCATTATGGTTTTATGACTTTGAGATAGCGTGTTTTCAGCAACTAAATGAAATGGAAAATGCTAATAAGAGCTTCTGAGAGTCTAAAGATTTTGTTTAAATTCCAGGTTATTTTGGAATGTGAGAGCTACTTGCTGCTTGGATCCATGACAACCATGTAGACACAATTTAACAATCTACACCAGCATGGTAAGCCATATCCCAAAGACTGATTCTCACTGGTCATTGTGTTGTGCAATAAGCTGGAGTGACCAGGTGTGTAAGGCTTCATGTTTCTGTCTCAAAGAGAGTAATATAAAAACTATTAAACAACATAAGCAAGAAGCAAGCAGGACATGGCAACATACCTTGATTTATGAACACTGTTTTACAAGCCAGACAAGTATTAAGTTCCCCAGAATATCTCAGAAAGGATGTTGCTAAGCAAAGATGATGGTAAAAAGAGTATTTAACTAAGATGTCTGAATGCAATTTGTAGGACTAACAGCCGTGCTCCAAAATACCACTAGCAAGTAGGAAAGGAAAAAGGTCCAAATACAATGAAATAAATGGTACTTTTAACTCAAGTTTAGGAACAAATATAGAACGGTTTGTCTACTTCTGGGTCAAAAGCCAATTACGCACATCAGACAAAAGTTGACAAACCAGTTATCATTGGAAATTATATAAGGAGTATGCTGACAACTCACCAACAGCTGTGACTCCCAGCAGCTCTCCTTTTTGGCATTTTCATTTTTACCTTTCTACAGAATTATAGGAATTTCCTAGAGGATTCAAAATAAAAAAACAAAGCCCCATAATAAATTAAAGAAAAACCCTATAGCTAACCTACAAATTCAGAATGTGTTAAACAGGCAAAAGGAATTTACGGCAATTATGAATGCTCTTGAAAGTTTAGTTAAACAAGCTACCTCTTTTGAATTTGTTAATTGAAATCTGCATCCTTTCATAACTGGACTACGGGCTTCATTTTCATTTTACTTTCATTGTATGCATAAATGTTTAGGCCATGGCTTACACAAAACAAATAAGGACATCGGGACAGAATTATACTGCAAGTAAGATTATTAGAGATCTGAATAAAAATTAAAAGGAGGAATCTTCTTAGTAATTAGTAATGAGAGCTATATTAAAAAAATAGAATTAATGCAAAAAGGACATAAAATGACCCCAGTAAAAGGTTGCATAAAAACAGGAACACACCATGACTCATTCTTTATTAGCTTTATTATTCACTTCACATAAAGTACTGATCATACCTTTAACAGATGCACAAAAGCATTCTCAATCCTTTGCAATAGCATGGTAGGACTGAATAGGGCTATAAATCTTCAAAGAGTAGCACAAACATTAAGCTCTGAGAAGGATATGAAATGGTGATGTACAGCACAACTTAAGTGATTTGCTCTAAGGGCAACAGAGCAACGCAGTGAATCAAGGCTTAATGAATCCCAGGTTCTCCTTAGCAATGAGTCACATCAGATATCCAGGCCACTTCAATTTGCATTTAGTTCTCAATTGTATTTCAGGCTTTTCATAGAAATTCTCCTAAATATCGTCCATGGGTCAGACACTATGCAGTGTTGTCCTCTTCAATTTATAGACAAACAGCAACCCTGAAACTACCTATATAGCCAGGGGTACTTTCAAACCTGGAAGCTAGGTTGTGAAATGTTATAAGAACTCGTCAGAGTTTACCCTTAAATTCTGAAAATTCTAACTGCAAACAATACGTATACAATGAGACTATAGCAAAAAGAGCAGCAGCAGAGATGGCCATGTTGCTTGTACTGTCCTTGTTGCCTTGTACTTTCCCTCCCCAGCCCCACAGCCTATGGATGCTGAATCCAGGAATGAACTACCCTGGCTTAGATCCTGGGAGTGTCCTGCTGAAAGGGATTTCAAGGACAATAAAAACTTTATTCTCTTACAAGAAAAGCTTTAAAGGTTTCAAGAATGGTGCAAGCATGACTCTGTGTGGATTTGTGGCTTGTCATGTAAGCCACACTGAGATTTTTCAAGTTATCAATCACGCAGAGAGATGCTGAGAAACAAAGAAAGCACATGGCTCAATTTCTAAAACCCACAGCAAAATATGTTGCCCGTCTCACAGAAATGAGCTCGACTTGGTGATTAAAGGTCATTATAGATTTGCATGCACACATGAATCTGCCTGGGCTCACATTTTGCTCACTACAAGAAATACTGAAAATATTTGTATTTTTAAAGGAGGAAAAACATCTGTACTGCAGTATTGTTATACTCTAATTCTACAATTATCTCATTAACTTATTTGTCTCTTTAGAAATTCTTAGTGCAAAACATTTTGCTGAGCTTTCCATTTAGCTAGAGCACATGTCTGACACAACAACAGCTTTACCAATAACTAGACTATTATTGCAATGCCAGAGGCATTTCTTAAGTTTCCAAGTTTGTGAAAACCTGAAGGGTGAAGTTCTGACAAGCATGCATGAAGTTTTAACTGATACTATAAATATCCTGTCTCTCAGAAAGAAAAAAGAAAACACATAGGAAAAAAAGTCCCATAATACTGCATATTTGAAAGTTTTCTGATTTTACTGTTGTTTTTTAAACACTTCACATGAGCCCTAATCCACTGTAGCAAAGCTTATGCTCACTTTAAGCAGGTTAGCATTCCGGTTCAGCTCAAGGGGATGAGCACACTACTCAAGTGATTTATTTGATCACTGTCTAAATTTAAAATTCACAATGGTATCAAGAGGAGGTTGTTCTATTTTCACATTGTTTGCACTAGACAGTTAATGCCTCAGAGTATCCTTCTTACTTATGTGTGCACGTGAAGAAACCACTTGCAAAGTGTTTTACTATTGCAGGACCAAGACATTTAAAACAAATCTTTCAAGCAGTCGATGGAGTACAATCAGAAAGGTAGGATTATTTTTTTCTTCTCCTTGTGTAGGTTTAAAACTTACTGGCCATTCACTATTGTAACTTCAGCATTCCACAACATAAACCATCTCTCTCTACAGTACTCCACAATATTTTCTAATGACAACGCTCAGCTGCAATGAGCACAAGTGACAGAACTCTGTTTCTTTCCAACCCATAAGTTTCCTGATGTAGCAAATAAAACCTTGCCAATTTCCACTCTGAAGTTTAGAAAAACTGTACAGAAGAAATACAGGAATACAAAATTGAATCAATTTAAGACAGTTAACATAGGTAAAAATTGACATGAGAAAATGTGATAATGCAGGCAAGTGGTATGGGAAGAAAAAGAAGAATGGAAGACAAGCAGGGGAAAGAGGGGGATTTGGGAAAAGAGAACTAATTGGAAAACATAAGGATTAATTTGGTTTGAGAGGGAGAGCACACTGACTTCTAACAGTTTCCTTATAAAAAGTTGCAGGTTATGCCATTAAATGGTCAAATACAAAAGCACAACATCCTGACAATTTTAAGAAATCTCCTTGGTCAATGTGTTGGATTTTGGGGAGGGGAGTTTGTTTTGTTTGGGTTGTTTTTTGGTGCTGGTTTCTTTTTTGTGGGGGGCAAGGGCATAGTTTTAGCTGGGTTGGGTTTTTTTTTACTTTTGTTTTTACAAAAGAGAATCATTGACTCATTCTAACTGCTTATGGCTTTATCCAATTTTCTTGGTATTAAGAGAAGCTGATGTTCCGAGCACTACAACAATACCACCAAAATACTTGCCACTAGCAATATTTCATGTGATATAAACAAATCAGAAGCATCTGAAATATTCAGGACAAGATGATTTTCAGGCATGCTAAGCTACAGTTGAATACCAGAGCTGAGATTACATATCCTGCCTGGCCTAAATCCTGCCCAAACGTGTATACACAAAACACTCCAATCCTGTATTTGAAGCAATCTCCATGGACGTCCCATTCTATATTCAGAATATTGCTCCCTGAAGTAACAATGTATGGCATACTTAAAGGATAAAGGCTTGCTAAACTCCAGAAGTGTCTCTTCATAAGACTCAACAGGGAAAAACAATTAAACAAAGAAGCACTGAGCCTTTCCATAGAACTGATCTGCAACCAAGAGTTTTCAATAAACTAGAATGACAGAATTACAGGAGTTAAGCTGCTTAGACTTCATTGCTAATTTCCTAAGTTTTATTTTCTTATTTTAACTTACAAGAATTTCACAATACCTAAAACATATGAGATCTCCACCTCTCTCTGCTTTTCTGTCTTCCTCTGTTCATCAAGTTCACCTAAAGACTAGAAGTCTTTTAACAGCATATTTTAAATGTTTTGTTATCTTTGGCCCATAATTTCTGCAGAAGGCCAATAAATTATTTTTGCACAGAACTCACAGGCAAATACAAGAGGTAGCAGCTTCCAGCAGATGGGCCAACAAAGAGCTTGATTTCATGGTATACAGAGGGCAGCTATGCTGCGAGTGGCACTGTGAGACAATGCACATGGCACAACCACAGAGTCACAGAATAAGCTGAGTAGAAGGGTCCCACAAGGATCATCAAGTCCAGCTCCTGATCCTGCACAGGACATCCCCAAGGGTCACACCGTGTGCCTGAGAGCATTGTCCAAATGCTTCTAGAGCTATGTCAGGCTGGTGCTATGGCCACTTCCCTGGGGAGCCTGTTCCAGTGCCCAACCACCCTCTGGGTGAAGAACCTTTTCCTGACATCCAACTTAAACCTCCCCTGAAACATGTTCAGGCCACTCCCTTGGGTCCTGACATTGGTCACCACAGAGGAAAGATCATCATCTGCTCCTCTTCTTCCCCTCACAAGGAAGCTGTAGACTGCAATAACATCTCTCCTCAGTCTCCTCCAAGCTGAACAGAACAAATGACCTCAGAATATATTTAGGAAGCATTCTGGCTTGTCAAGTTTTTCTCACAGACTAAATCCTACAGCAATAATGTTGCAGCTTTCATGTTCAGCATCTGACATTTTCAATTTTTCTAATGTCCCAAGTAGGATTTCTCATTGATAACAGCATCCATAAAATTGATACAATAAAAGTGGAATTATTCCAGGAGGCTAAGAAAATTAACCTTTACATATACATATGCAGTTGAGAAACAACCCACATCTAGAAAGTACTTCTGTATTTAAGCAAGCTTAAAACAGCTGATTCTGTAAATGGAAATGTAAGAAAAAGTGACTTCTAAGCCAAAAGACAGCACCCACATCAAGTCCCAGTCAAAACCACAGAGGAGGCAGTGATTGTTTTACACAGTATTCAAAGAGTTAGAGAATTCCATCATAAATTAGGATCCCCAGCTCAGTTTTACCCTCAGTCTCTAAGACACATCTCACAGCTACCAAAATCACATTCTTGATGGCATGCTCTGAAGCAGGCTGCTCAAGGTTGCTATTGGAAAAGGAGCAAAGTACAAGCAAGGGAACTTCGTGAATTGTAGACTAAAGGCAGCATCATCTCAAGACCAGATTCTAGAGCTGTTTCAATGTTAAATGCTTTAAAAAGAAATTGGATACAACCAAGGATTTTGGGTGAAGGGCTGGAACCCGAGAATCCATTCTTCAAAGTGCACAGCTGCACAAGATCACAAAGAGACACTTCAACCTCTCAAGAGAAACGACATTTTAGACACAGTCCCTCTGTTACATAAAAATTGGCTATAACTAATTAGAGGCTCTGCTTGTGTTGCCAAACAGATCCCCACTCAGGCCTAGCCTAACACAATTACTGACTCAAATATAATTTCTCTGCTGATTGTTTCTTCCACATGCACGTGACCAGCTGCTTCCCCAGTTTTTGCCTTATCACACATTTAGACCATGAATCTCTTGGGAAGGAGCACATTTCTGTGTTTGCCTCCACAATATGGGACTAAACAAGACTCAGGGTTTCAGGCCACACTATTAAACAAGCTATTATATTTTATGAGATTGATAATTTTAAAAGACAGGAAACATAAATTTCAGTAATTTAAACACTAGTCTATGTATGTTTGGTAACACCAAATGCAGAAAACAAGCTTAGGTGAAGAGGAAATGAATTGATTTCTGCTACCTTTATGCAAACTGGCTGATGCTTGGAGAGCTTTACCCTTTTCCCCACTCTTTCTTTTACTCTTAAAAATTAAACAATAATTTTGTGTGGTAAATAATGGGGGTAGGGAAATGTTCTGTGACCTAGTGATGAGGAACTAGTCAGAGAAAACTTATTTCCTTTTAAGTATCTTATGAATATTTAAATCTATTGCAAAGAGCATAACAGGAAAAAAAATTGTATGTTCAGATCACCTCCAAGTTGTAGCCCTTGTGCCCTCTAGGGCACTCCACTGCAGCAACAACAACTCACAAAAATGTCCACCTTCCACGGGAGCTGGCCTTACTCTCTCAACTGTTTGTAAAACATTTGACTGCTACCAGAGATAGTAGTCAGTGGATGAAATAGGAAAAGAATTGCTTCTTCAAAACCAAACAAAGAAAATCCAAACTAACTAAAAACAAAACAAAAATGGCAATAACACAATCAAAGACTGAAACTGTCAAGGTAGAAATAGGAATCTATGACGAGAATAAAACATGGCACTTCATATGCTGACTAACACGGTCAGGAAGTCACCAAGAGTAAGTGGAAAATCTGGCTGACCTTGCTGGTTTGAAAAGAAGGACATTTTGAGGAGGAGCCTAGAAGGACTTAACATAGCTATGCTTATTATTATCAGCTGAGGCAATGGCCAACAGTTACAAATCAAAATAGAACACCATTTGTAAAACTGATAGCATCTACTTTTCATTACCTTTCCCTTCTGCCAACACATAGGCAAACAACAGGTGCTCAAGCAGTACTGGTAACACCCAAACTTCCCTGCCTTGAGACCTGCCCACTGCTGCCTCTTAGTTTGGTGCAAAAGAGCTGCATGAAAAAGCAAGAATGTGAAGGGGCAATGTGGGAGCAGAAAACCTATCAGGATCTGATAAAAACACAGCTAGATGCCTGGAGGTGTGGGAAGAGAGCAGCTGTAAGGAAGTGGAGCATTCTAATGTAGTATTTGCATCAATCCAGGTGCTCGCCATTGCAACTGAAGTATTCACACTGGCATGTAACAATTAGCAGGTACTGCCATTGCCAACTATCCTGCTATAGTTTCTTGGCAGCACAACTACACATATGTAAAATAACTAGCACATATTATTCTAGTATGAGCAGAGCAGGCTAAATCTGACCTTTTCTCTGCATTTTTAGAAAACAAATGTAGGCAGATAGTTCCATTACTCTGACCATCCCGACTGCCAAAGCAGTTTCTCATCAGACTGTAGTCAGACATCACGCTGGCAGGATGCTCTTACCCTGCACTGAGAGATGTCAAAGCATGCACCCACAATTAGGGGGGCATATTTGACCTCTGTACAGCAGGAGGTCATCTAGGAGACTGCACTCTAGCTTGGATGCTGTTGTGAACAATCCAAAGATATAATACACAATTTATTCCATTATAGTACTATTTCATGTACATGGCAGTTAGGGTTGACAGCTACTGTTGTGATCCTGAAACAAAGATCACAGTAACTGCACATTTTCTCAACTATTACTATTGCAAATTTCCTGGATAAATAATTAACACAACACAAATAAAGGTTAAAATCATGATAGCATACTCCCACTGATTATTTGGTGAGTAGACCATACTTTGATGATTAGCTATGCCATATTGATGGTTCATCTGGCAAGTATAGTATTTGTTATTTGGGTATTTGATGTCATAGAAATCTTAGAAAGTCTTGATTTGGAAGGGACCTCAAGGACCATGTAGTTCAAATCACCCTGCCATGGGCAGAAATGCCACCCACCAGATCAGCTTGCTCAGGACTCCATCCAACCTGGCCTTGAACACTTTGAGGAATGGGGCACCCACAGCTTCTCTGGGCAACCTCACCACCAGTGCCTCACCACCCTCTGGGTAAAGAATTTCTTCCCAACATCTCTTCTAAATTTCTCCTTTTCCAGTGTAAAACCATTCTGTGTTGTCCCACCACTATCTGCCCATGTAAAAAGTTGCTCTCCTTCATTTTTATAAGCCCCCTTTAAGTACTGGAAGGCCACAACAAGGTCTCTCCAGAGCCTTTTCCCAGCTGAACAACTCCAGCTTTCACAGCATGTCTTCAGAGGAGAGGTCTTCCAAACCCTCTGAATCTTTAAAACACTTTGCTTTTTAATCCCCTGAAAAGTATGGGATTAGAAATTTGAAACAATCCTGTTTAAGTGTCACTTGGTTTACTTTTCCCCTTGCTATGCCTGCTCACATACCTTTGTCTTTTAAGGATTCAGTTATTCTGCTATGTATTACCTTGATGAAGCAAAAACATTTTGTGATATCAGACCTAATTCCTCGATAATGAAAAGACTACTCTATGTCAGAATACAAAGCATCCAAATTTAGGAGGCTATAACTCTGAGACTTCTTTAATTTTCCAGATAACAAGCAACACACGATTCTGATCAATAAGACCCAGATTTTGATAACTGGACTGATTAAAGCCATTTTTCTCCCTTAAAAAAACTACAAGTCTAAATCAGTTTCATGGCTTTACTGGAAAAAGCCTAAATTATACCACTAAATCCCACACACAAAATCAACATCAACTTTCATGTCTTCCCTCACTGAAATAAATAGTCATTGTCTGTACACAGTACAGAAGTTTGACACTTTAGTCATGAAAACACAAAGTGTCAGATCACCTTGTACAATGTACAATCCACGGGCTTGATTCAGCCTGGCCAGAGAGAAAAGGAAAAAAATCACCTTAAAAAATATATTATCAGTCTTATCAACTGATGACAGTGTATGGAACATTTGCATTCAAGCAATGATCATATTTATCTGTAAAAAAAAAGGGTGTTCAATTTGAAAAGGAACAAGCAGAGGGTGGCAATGGAAGCCAAACATCCAAAACTGACAGCTCAAGTCACCACTGTAGTTAGGCTGTGGCTCAAGAAGTTTTATAAAAGTTTTTGGGGAGTCTTAATGTGTCAACTTCTCCTGTCTTCACTGTTAGCTGTACTAGAAATGCATGCAAGCTGTTCAATAGGCAAATAATATTCTCAGTGGAGAACAAAATTGGCTGACAGACCTGTGCAGCTCCTCAAATCTGTGAAAAAAAGAAAAATAGGACAACCAACAATAACCTTGATAATAACCTTGTGCTAGTTGGATAGCACAAGGCTCTTTCTGTCAGACACTGACATTCCTTATTCCCAAATACAGAGCCTGCCTCCCTCAAAACAGAAGAGTAAGCTGCACCAGGAAAAGCAGTTTTCTTTTCTTGCAGAGCAGCACAGATAGGAAGGACTGCAGGGTGATTCAAAGTCAATCTGCAGGTCATGCTCTGTCAGCAGGATGTCACAGCCAGGTATCTCACTGGGGCTGGACTGCAAGTTGGCTGAAGCACAGGAACAACACCTCAGTGCTGCACTTTAAGAAAGTGTGAACAAAAGACTGAAGTCCATTCAGCTAGCAAAAACAGACAGACTAAAATAGCCCATGAGGGAGGATTTGCTTCCTATAAGGGATCATATTATAGTTCCTCAGTTTAGTTCATTTATCTTAAATTATATATATATCGAGTTATTCCCTGAAGTACATTTAAAATAAATTTCCAGATTAAGATTCAGGAAGGAAAAATGAAATTAGATTTCAGTCCAACTCTTAAGTATTGGCCTCAGGGAAGATCTGAGCACAGACTGTGCTCTCCACAGACCAGGATAGAATAATAGAATAGTTTGGGTTGGAAGAGGTTACCCAGCCCTTGCCCTCTGCAATGAGCAGGGACATCTTTATGTAGATCAGGTTGTTCAGATAATTCTGGGCCCAGGATGTTTTGGGTTCTCCTGTTTCCCAAGTCTGCACCTATTCTGAAGCCCTCTGGTGTCAAAACAGTAAGGTCAGGAAAAAACTCACAGGATTCTCAGTGTTCTCTGTATTTTAAGTAAGATAGTTCTTACAGATTATATTCATCCAATGGTAGTGATTAGCCTGCACAGTGTGTGGCTAAGTTATGTTCCTCATCTTTATTCCTTTACATAGTTTTCCCTGTTATTCTCTCTCCCCCTCTAGCACAGGCTGGTAATTTTTTCTACTGTATGTTTACTAGTTTTCTAAATTTCTAAATACAGTTCCTCTCAACTCTACCACTCCTCCTATAGTTTTTCTGTGCCTCTCTTATATTATCTGTCATCCAAATCAATTATTCCTCTGCCCTCATGCCCCAGTAACACAGAGACTCATAGAAAGTTTTGCGTTTAAAGGGAGTTTAAAGGTCATCTCATCCATCCACCCTGCAATGAGCATGGACATTTCCTTCCCCCAGCCTAGGCACATCTGACCCTCTGTCAGACATAGCAAATACTGAGGACAGTCTCTGAAATCTTCTGAGAGGTGTGAATGCCTACTTAGCACAGAAGGCAAACTGTACCTCTTGTCAGGAGAAGCTTGTCAAGTGCTAGAGCTCTCTAAGGTTACTGCTACCCCACATTCTCTATATTTCTTCTGCACGTATTTCTATGCAAACACTTTCTCTTCCCACACTTGCCTCTGTGCAGATGTCTCCTAGCTGGTTAGAATTTGGCATCCATGTTAGAAAAAAAATACCAACAAGGTAAATTGTATTTGTGTTACTAGTGAGGCAGACAGACGTAATTTTGATGAACGAGGATTTCTGTCCATTGCAAAGGGACTGGCAGCTCAGGGCAATATCCTCAGAATTGACAGGTTTCACTGAGGAGTACAAAACACAGCAAACCGATGGGGAAGACTGGCAGGATCACGTGTGACTTTTCTCTACTGGAAAAAGTCATCAGAAGGAAGTGCCTCAGGCCCCTGGGAGATTCATCATTCAGGCGCATCAGCCCAGATAATGCCCATGTTAGAAAAATCTTGCTAAGGTAATCTAGAGTGGGAAAGGATGGAGGAGAGTAAAAAGCCACAACAGAATCATCAGGGTGTGTGGGATAAAAACTCCAAACAAACAGAAAAAGAAAAAAAAAAGAAAAAAAAAGGACTGGATTAAAAATAATGATCCAAAGTCAGAGTTTATCTGTTGGAGATCTACTAGAGAAGCTATTACAATATTGTCTTCCTTAGCTTTCTGCCTCAGCTCATGGAGGTGTCTAAAAGGCATTTAAAAATATAAATCAAGACAGAAGAAAAAATACAACATGAACAAAAATAAGACTGACCTTTTTCTGTTGCCATGTAAACTTCAAGAATATTGAGAAAGGAGCCAAACCATTTTTATAACTCAAAAATATTTCTTCTTCCCTTTTCATGGCATTATCTCTTGTTTGCCTTTTATTTACTCATAACACAGCCACAGTTTAAATAGACAATATGAGCTATGTTATTACATAATTTAAAGTCAGACACCTTGTGTTTCTCAAATCTGATAAAGAAAAACAGACTTCTCTTAAAGCACACTGTGGCTTGAAACACAAGATTGTGGGTTTGGAATCAGACTTTATTCTTCTCTTCACCGAGGTCTCACAGTTGAAAGGGAAGTCCCACATCATTCTCTTAGTAGGCGCCACCATAGATGTTTTTAACCACCTCCCCTTTTTAAGCATTTGTTTTACTGATGGGATTTGTGTCCTGCTCTCCTCAAACCAAGACTAATTACTACCTTCCTTGAAAAAGATGATTTTTTTTCAACTATTTTAAGACGTTGCTCTTCTGTATCATATTGCTTTAAAGAAAGAAGGTCAGTCTTTCATAACATCAGGTCTTCATTGTCTCTCTGTGAATACTTTTTTAATACATTGCTATTTTTTTACATGGTCAGCTAAACATCTGCTAGGGTGGCTAAACACACAAAGCTGGGCCTCTTCCATCTCTGTCACTGAAGAAAAGAATCATAACTCTAAATGAAACAAGCACTGATACTGAATATGCAAACCACAAGGCTGTTCTACACTATCACATTGCAGAATACGATTATTTTGTAGAAACTGGTTCAAGCTTACCCACAGAGACACACTTTAGGAGATACAGCAGCTACTAAAATCTGAAAAATTCAAGTTCAAAATTTGGAAGAGTGAAAAAAAATACTTCTAGGCCTCCTTCATTTCTTTTACCTCAACAGCTCCATCTCATTCCTGCAAATACTCCAAGTGGTCCAGTCCACATCTAAAAAAAGTCTACTTAATTAAAAAATCTCTACTTAATATTTTTGCAGAGCTTTAATGCCAAGTGATGTACTAGCATTCAGGATTAAGTAATTGCATAATAACTAGTGACAGACATTTACAGGCCTTCAGAAATTTCATGGTCAAGAAAGAATAATATCTAGGATTAATGGTAGTTTGATCGGAATTCTGAGAATCTGAATGTTAAAGCCAAGGATTTTACTGCCACTTTAGACAGGCAGCCTTTTTTGGGAGGCAAAATAGTCCCCAAAGTGTTCTACAAGAGAGTACTGCACATCATGTCATGTTTATCTGAAATTATCAATTTAGCAGAAGGGCATATCTGACAAAACAAACATTTAATAAGGATACAATGTTTCTAAATTCAGTATCAGTTAACATATCATCCACTCTTTGAAGCTTCTAACAAGCTTTTGTTTCAAGGCTGTAGCATTTGCTTGACTCAAACTGCTCCAGGCAGCAGCTTAGTATTATTTATCCATTAATGCAACTGTGAACATCACACAATAGACAAGTCTTTAGAGCTCAGTATCTAAAACAAGATAAGCAGGATTAAAGCATGCTTTTTCATGCTATAAAAGAAATTTGTTCCCCAGAATTATTTTCCAGCTTGACTTGAAAGATTATCATAAATGGAAGGAAAGGGCAAGAGGAAAAAAAAGCCGGTGTTCAGACAGTGGCATTGTAAAACTATATTCCTATTTCAGGGATGTGAAATAATTCATAAGATAATACAATATACACTATTTTCTATATGTAATAGTTTATTCATGCCACAGGACAAAACCAGTTGTAACTAATCCGTGGAAAAGCGTAATGCAGTAGCTGCAGAGATAATTCCAACAGCAGCTGTAATTGGAAAAAAAACCCAAACCAAACACACCAAAAAACAGGAAAGTGCTTTCTGTGAAAACTACAACAGTAATTTCAATTTTTAATTGCCTTCTATGATGATCACAAACATCTTTACAACAGAATAAATGCCAGCAATTAGAACCTCCCAATGCTTAAAACCTATAAGCAATATTTTTCACTTTTCTAAAAAATCACAAATTTTGGTAAATAAAATCCTTGAGTAGAAAACCTGTCAGATAAAACTCTAAGCAGAAGTACCCTGACTTCAAGTACCCACTCTCAGCTAGAAGCAATATCTGTTGTTAGAGCTGGTCTACATACAAATCAGAACCAGGTTCACCAAACCTTTAAACTTTAAAGCCAATTCAAAGGCTGTGTGGGCATTTCAGTGGGCAATCCTCTTCAGATGAAAAACCCTGCATCAGAATTCCTGCTATGATGTTGCTGAGGTATGTGTCATATGTGCCAATTCATGGTCAGCAGAGATGTGGAAGAGAGACTGCAATTCAGGGAGAGAAGCAACGCCAAGAGAAGGGAAGTGAAGCAGCTGGCTTTAAAGCCATTCCAACAAGCACTCAGCTACTTCAAGGTGGCTCCTCCTGACAGAAACTTTTGCTCCAGGACAGTTCATGTGTACACAAAGACAAAAAGCATAGGGTATGAGCAGCTCTACCCTAGGCTAAAACCAGCTGAATGACTGTAGGCCGTCAGACGCTTCAAGAATGAGACATCTCACATCAGGTATTTAGTTCAATGCTAACATCAGAAGTACTCAGATCTTAGAGGGGAACTGTTTTGATTTACATTTCTACTAGTATAATTGCCAGTGTGCAGTTCAGGCCATGCCTGGGAAGAATAAATCAATACTACTTTCCCTTGATGTATTATAAATAAATTACTCCAGAAAATACCCTGACCTTGCTTCATCAATTTCTGTTTTATGGGAAGTGAGCCACCGTCCTTAGGCATTGGCAAAAGTACACGAGTTTGTAGAGTATCTCAAAAAGAAAGAGCCTGAATAACAATGGACAAAACATATTAAACAACCTGCCCTGATTCATTAGCTTGAAATAAGAACCACTACCCATAAAAAATATGGAGGATTTTAGGGGTTTGGGATGTTCAGATTTGGGACTTCAGTTTAGGTTCAGAACAGGAATGTTCTCAAGGGTCCAAATTAGCAAACCATTTCTTCTCATAGTAAAAGACTCTGGCATAAGAACCATATAATAAATAATTCTTAGCATCTTTCTGGGTCAGGTAATGGTGTAGCAAAACAGACAGTCTTCTAGTTCTAGTGAAACTCTGGAATTTTACTGTACTAAAATGGAGGTGCAACATACTGCTTATAAAAAAATGCCCATTCCAGGAATTAATCTGTGCCTCACTAAGAGACAGCTCTGCAAAAACATCACCGCAGTGCTCACCAGCTGTCACAGGACCAAGTGAATGCAAACAAGATATTAGGAAAGAACAAACCTGCTTCTTTCAGCTTTCAAACACCTTGGGAACTCTGCATTTGTAGTTCCCATACTTCATTTGGATAGGACATTAAAATGCAAAAACACTCAGAGAACATCACAAGGACAGTTCATAGACACAAACAATGTCAGTATGGGTAACATTTGAATAGATGAGCACTGAAGGGACAGTACAGGACATCTACTATGGTGACAATTGGACATGATGATCACTATTTCTAATACAAGAACTACAAGGCACTAAACACACTAGTAAATAACAGGTTCAAGTCAAACAAAAGCAGGTGATTCTTCAAAGGCAAGGCTGATCTGTGAAAGTACTGAGTAAAGGTAGATGCTAGCAGTTTACCATATCAAAAAACAGCTGGGAAAATTCATGGTAGAGAACTTTACCAAGAGGTGTCAAGTGGAAAAAAAAATGGAAAAAAAAGCCCAGCCAACCAACCAACCCACACCCAATACATTGACTTACAATTTTGCAAATCATAAACTTGCTTAGGAAACTATTCTGAGAGAACATCACTATCTAAGCATTGTTAAATTCTTCCCCAGATTTTTCCCCAATTAAAGACCATTGCCAATGCAAGGCAACAACCTAAAAAGGCCTTGAACAGTAATCCATCCATTCTTGTGTAGACATCTTTCTTTTTAGCTAACAAAACCCTTCTAAACATTACCATAATTTTCAATGCAATTGCTCATATATTAATTTCATAATGCTTCACTCACTGTCTCTCCCTTGCCTTCCCTTTCTCTCTTTTCAGATTAAGGAAAATCCAGATGGGGTGCAGGTGCTGCAAAATGATACAAAGGTACAACAGAACAAGAGCTGCTTAGACTGAATAAAAGGAAAGCATTAAACCATGTGTCTGTGCTCCCCCACACCTGTTGCTTTAATTAGCCACTGTAAAAGGTTGGAGTTTTCTCAAAGTTTACAGCATGTTTAAGCATAGGCATACAGATTTCCTATTAAAGTGCTTTTAATTTACTATAATTAAGGTCCACTTCTATAATTTCTGTCCCACAAAAGGAATTGTGTTGCATTGAAAACTCTTCTTTTGTAAAGTTTTTTCTAATTTAGGTAGAATGAGCTTCTCTTAATTCAGCAGAACAAGAAGCACACACACTGTCAGATCCTCTCTATCTCAAGCAATGAAAATGAATGACAGTTCCTTGCTTCTATCATAGCAGTTAAATGTAGTTAGTTGGGGGAAGAATTCCTATATTAAAAGTCTCCCTAGAGAGCAGGACTAACTAGTTTATTTATAAAGACCACTTTTCAGCCCCACTTGAGAGTTATTGCTTCCCTTGGTCACTTCTGTAGAACTGGTCCTTCTGTAAGGAACTGGGGACAAAATGGTGCTATGAGGAAAAAAAAGAAAGATAAAGAAAAGAGAGAGGCCCAGGAAGACATAAGGAAACTATAGAGCAAGAGGAAGAAAATTAATCAGGGGAAAAAAAAAAATTACTTAAAAGAAGAATACTAGGAAAAAATGGAAGATATTTTAGCAACTATATGAGGACATATTAATTAACAATCCATGTTATGACTACTCACTGGCTAATCAGCTCCCCAAAGACAATAAAAACTAAGGCTGCAAACAAGAAGTGACCAGCACACAGCTCTCCAACATCCTCCTGGTGAATCTCACTACTGGGGTTAGTTATGACCAGAGCCAGGAGACAGCAGCCAACAGCACATTCAGCATTTCCATTCAGTTTAACTCATTCTCAGGGCCCAAGGTGAAGTACAGCAACACTCCTCCCTCAAGACCTTCAGCTTAAAAAGGAAGCTTATTTTTTTTTTACTAATTATATTGATTAACATTGCAAGTAACATTTTCTTTACAAATTTTCCTTACTCCAGCTATATCTTTGATCCAGAAGAAGTACAATCATCTGGATGCATTCACGAAGTAAACAGCTATAAATACAATGAAGAAGGCAGCAATAAATCCGAATTCAAAGCAAATAGTGAAAATGAAGAACCCAAAAATGAACTCCAGAAGGATGAGGTAAACAAAACAGAAAATAAAAATCCAGTAAACCATACAACAGAAACTCTCTGGAATCACAGAGGCAATGATTCTCAAGAGGATGGCCTCATGAAGTGTGCTGCAAAGCTTGATGTTGCAGTCAATGGTGGCAACTCCTGTGCTCAGCACTCCATGCTCAACCCCAACACAAGCCCAGTGAAAGAAACCAGTGAAAAGGGAACCTCCAATCAGTCAGAGGCTTCTTCAGCCATCAATAGAGACTTTTATGCCAAATCAAATAGGTCTGGACAAGAACTTGACCTAGAGACAGGCAGTCAGAGTAAGGTACCCAGCCATGTGCCTAACAATAACCCAGACTGCCAGCCTGCAGACAACAGCATCTTTCTCAAAGGAAACACAATCCTGGAGACAGAAAACAATGCCTTAAGACTGCCAGATATTGATTATCCCCAAAATGACAATCAAACTGGGAACTATGTTGAAAAACACAGCTTTTCAGTCAACTGTGCACATTCAGACCAAAACACAGGTGCTTCAGCAATACAGGACCAGGACCTTCATGTAATCCCACCTTCGCCTGTGAAAGAGAGCAGTATTGAACCTTTTAAAACTGACTCTGCAAGTTTGAGTGAGAGCCTCACTGGTGGTATCACTGCAGTGGCTGTTACCAAAGTCACACAGGCACCCACATGCACCAGCCATAAAGATGGCAGTGGAGGAATTGAGGAGGAAGACGCAGAAGTTGCAGCAGCTCTGGCTGCACTGGAAGCTGCAACAGCAGGAGAAGACCTGGAAGATGATGATGATGAGTACTAGATGGTTTCTTTCTAATAAACTGGGTAAGATCCAGATGTTATTTCTGGATTGATATGAACAGATACATAGTACACATGGAAAGCTGTTATGAACAGCATATATAAAAGGAGTTGGGACTAAATTTCAGTCCCTTAAGCTGTTTTATACAGCCTCTTAATTTCTACTGTCTGAGGTACAGAAGTGCTCCCTTGACTAAATGTAATACTCTCCTCTGTGGGCCCAAACAGGAGGGCAAAGTATCATTTCTTCCACACAGAATATTCAGTTGTACATCCATCTCATCTGAACTCATGCTAAGTGTTTCCTTTTATCTCCTCATGAGGGTCTGTGCCCACTGCATGTTCCAGGTTCACAATACTCCCATTATTTAAAATAGGACTATTGAAGCCATGGAGTTAGAAACCACAGATTTTCATCATTAGCAGAAAAAAACTACATAAATGAACCAAAGTTTATGATGCACTGAAACAGGGAAGGCAGATTGGACTGAAATTTACCGTGGCTATGGTTCCATTATGGATTAAGCCTAAATCTGTGAATGCACACCTGCTATTAGAATGATAACATCACTTCTCCCCACACACCTTTCCCTCAACTGTGTTTGATACCCCAAGTGCTGCTGCTACAGTTCCTTAAAACAGCAGAAGCTCAGTCACATCCAAGAGAGTGGGTACCTTTCTGTTGGTTTAACCTGCTGAAGTAGCTCATGTAAGAATTGCACACACACTATCAGAGAGGCCAGAGAGATCAAAACTCAGTTCCCACCAGTTTGGATAGATTAAAACAGTTGTAAAACTACAGCCTGAAACCTCTGAACTCTACTAAATTATCCAGCTGCATGTCATCTGTCTTAACAATACAGTTTTCAAACAGGTTGTGTCTCAAACATCCTCAGCAAGATGTGTTTTTGTTTATACAAAAACAGCAAGAGCCAGTGTGGACCCCTCCTTAGCTCTGCTGTAGTCCCTAAATTTACATCAGGAAAGCGACCAAGCTTCCAAACTGGATTATGCATAAGATCTGAAAGTAGTTGCATTCTTAGAGAGGCTACATTTCTAATGGGAGAAAAAAAAAGGAGGTAGAGAACAATTTGCTGCTGCCACTCAGCAAGAGTATGGTTGAAACAGAAAGTGCTTGGCATTTTATACTGAAATTTTGAGGTTTCCAAGTTTTTGTTATAAACTCCTAATAAATTTTTTAACCATATAAAAAATAATCTGGTGGCTTTTGTACTTTATGCATTTTCTGAATATAAAAGTTACATTAAAGAAGCTCAATAAGATATAGCCCTCATTAGATAATTGAAAAGCACCAACAATGTATTTGCCTACAATATATGCTGATTTTGGCTTCTCAAAACATTAATGATACTCCTAGGAGCGATTAAAGCAACCTAAAATTTCAGCTTCTAGAGAACTCTATTCAGAGTCACAACATTGTATCTGTAAAATAAAAAAGCTTTATATGGTTTTGAAGCACTGTAGCTGTTGATTTCTCTACTCCTTTCCTATTCCAAGAAAATAGGAAAGCCTTCTCGTAAGTGCATACAAGTTTTACAAATGCATTTGTCTTTCAGAGATTACTGCCATACTGAAAGTTGGTGAAAGTGTTGGTCCATTGCTAATAACGTGTTATGCTGAGAGTGTCATCAGTCCTGACTGTCCCTGCCCACCACCCCAGGGCTCCCCCTGCCCTTCCTGGGGCCCAGGACCCCATTCACCCCACAGGGGGACAGACCTGCCAGCCCAGCCCCAGACCCTGCCAGAGATGCCTGTGCTGGGGCTGTCCTGGTGCTCTTGGCTGCCCCACGCCCTGGCTGAAGCAGTGGGACAGACTCTGGATGTGGGATCCAGCGCTGCCATCCCCAGGGAGCCCCTGCTGCTCCCCACACCCCAGCCCCACGGAACCAGCAGCTCCTCGCTGCACCATGACATGAACCATGAAAAACAATTCAAGTAAAAAAGATGTTAAAGAAAGAAATGCAACTAACACCCTAGAAAACTTACCTGATATTCTCAATATCCACTCAATTCGATTTTTCCAACCTGAGCTGCAGCTCAAACTTCAAGTGCAAATCACATGAAATTTCTTGCCTTGCTCCCCAACATTAAAACATAATAGAGGAGAGCCCCTGGTCAGATGCAGCCCAGACAACACAAACCAAGCAACTCTTCCATGGGCAACTGCCTGCAGCCATGGGCCACCAGGCTGAAAGCCTCTGCACAAGAGCAGCTGAGCCACAGACAGGGCATGCCTTGCAGCCCAAGTTCTCATTGTCAGAAATATAAGAAGTAAAATCCAGAATAAAGCAAAAAAGCATATTTCACTGCACTGGAAATAACTGATCGGAGTAGTCTCACAAAAAAAAAATCAAAAAGGAAAAAAGTCAGGTATATGCATATCACAAGCCTACATCATATGGAAAGCTTCTATAAAATAAACCTATGAGGTAACACTAACATTCACACTTCTTTCATCTGCTAAGTAAAAAAGCCCAGTGCAGCTTTTAAATTAAAAAAAAAAAAATTGTATGTATTTTATATTTACATATGTGTTTATATACCTTCAACACTACCATGATACCGCCAAGCGTCAGGAATTCTTAGCTATTTTTCAGATTACAGTACAATTTTCACAAATGTGAAAGAATCACTTATTTAAGAAATAATTTTTAAATGCCACACAATTTCCACCACAAATATTAGATTTTAAATAATTATGTGAGAACCAGATCTTACTCAGTCCATCAGATGTTGATTCAAATAAACAGAAACACTGCCAGCTTGAAGAATCCATTTTGCTCAGGCAATCATGAGAGCAAAATTTAGTAATTTGAGAAAACAGGAAATCACAGAGTAAAAATTCCACTAGAAGCAAAAGTAAACTGTATTTTAAGATTTCCCTCAAAATCTACATATTTTTTTAGGACACCAAGACACTGTAACTTCAGCTATCAATCAACTATGTTTCCTATATTCAGAGGGGTCACTTATAAAGTATCATTTAAATCTTTCAGTTTTCTTTTGATACAAAATAAGTTAACATGAAAGTGGGTTGGCCAATATCTATTATGATTAATGTTTCTGTACTTGATGTAATCCTTTATAGGTAAGTGTGAAGTCATATGTAGCAATAAGGAACAGGCAATAGGATGGGAAACTATGATAAGAGTTGGTACTTCTATGAAAGCTTTTGCATCTTGGAATCTCATGTTTTATTTGCTATTCTTCAAAGTCACTAACAATTTAAAGGGAATTTTCAATCTTTCATATATAAGCAAAGAGACATTGAGGAAGACTAAGTTTAGCACCTTCAAATTTGGCAATAGATCAACCCTGGATTATTAAATAAATTCAGACCACTGCAGAGATTTCACGTATCACAAGAGGAGTGGAAAACAGCCCAGTCCACCCTCACAGAAGTTAATTATTTCCTAGAGAAAACACAGCAAGAGTAGAACCCCAAACTTGACACTGCAGAATTCTTCAGCTCAGCAAATAAAGTTCTAACAAGTAAGCAGGAACCTAGAAACAGATAAATTCCACAAAGATGGAGGTTTTTCCTCCCCTTTTAAAGAATAAAGGTTAATTGTTTGGGTAAGTGTTGCTATGGAGACTTTCCATTAAAAACTGAAATTCAGAAATGGAAAAATTTAATTTTCTAAAAGATATTCCAGATTTGATTGTTTAAGTAAAATATGATTTAAATAATCATTTGAAGGGTGAAAGAAACACTGACTTGGAAATAAAATTTTAAAATTAATCTTGACGTTTTGTTACATTTATAGTTTCCATTTCCTAAATGTGATTGAGTTTTCCAAAGGATTCTTACCAATGTATCTCATTTTGCTAAATGAGAATACATTGTCTCAACACTTAGTAAAGTCTGTGTATATAGTATTTAATGTATTTACTCAAATGCCTATATTATACATTTTAATTACATTGAAACAATGAATCTTAATAGACTGTTTCTCTGGAACTTTGGTATCTCTCCTTGCATGTAGATGGAAATTAGAATCCACTAAATTGCACAAGAGCATCACTTCAAAATTAAATGTATTAAAACTTCTTTAACATGCTGAATACAAAGAAGTTAAATTATGAAAGTGATTTTACATTAAAAACTAATTTATTTTTAAGCAATTATCTTAATAAAACTTCCTTTCAGACTCACATCCTACATTTTAGAACACAGATATTGCAAAATGTTTTAGAGCAATTGTTAGAAGCAGATTAAAATTTTTTCATTGGTCTTTTCAATATGAAATGCCCTTGGCAGAGACTTTTTTTCCTTACCATCATGAAATCAAAACAGAAACTCCCTAGCTTATACCCTTGGCCAAGTTTTTCAAATTCCATGCATTGGCATGCACTGGTAAAGATATCAGTCTTAGGACTCCCTTCTCCATTACCAATTTTACTTGGCATCTCAAGGACGTTTGTTGTTAAGTTTTTCTTTATCTTGAAATAAAATCTTTATCTTCACAATTCTAAACTTCAGATCAGACAATCCTTGAACTGAACTCATTGAGTAAACAGAAAGCAGGAAATACTGCCTGCCCCTAAAATGGTACTACTGCTGACCACTTCTGCAAATTCTGTCCCATCTACTTTGGAACTTTTTCCATTTCAAACTGTGAACTGTTAAAAGTTTAGAAGAATCTAAACGTGTATCTTGAACTCTGTTTCAAAAATTGAAATAGATTATAGCAAATTAATGCCTTAACATAAGCAGCAATAACGTGTTTTTTTGTTAAATGGCATTTTAACTTTTTTTAAATGGTTTAGTCCAATTTCATAATTTATTACATGTTACTCCCCCACTCCCTACCTCTTTCTCCTTTAGTCAGAGAAAAAAAATATTTCCTTGTAAAACTTAGTTTGGAAAACAGGATTCTTTCAAAGAAGCAGGAAAAACGTCACCTCTCTTAATTTTGTTTCTAATCCAATTGTTGAAGTACACATTCCAAGCAGTCACCTCACAATGACTGTGATCAAAGCTATCAAGGTTACATCATTCTCTGCTCTGAATCTTGCCTGAAATTATTATAAACAGGATTTAACAGGGTTTTGCTTTAATTCATGGCTCAATTACTATACACTAACAACTGAGAAACATTAACTAAACAAAAAACCTCAGAAGTCTTACAGGAAATACAGCATCCTAATATGTCAGGTTGAAGACAGCTTAAGTACTCAACCAATGCCACAATAAAACCGTGTCACATGAAAACAGCAGTTTAAGTTGTTTATTTGCTCATTAAGCTCCCTTCTGTTTACTCTGAGCTAGAGATTAACTTGATTTTTATGAGGGTGCAGAAGCAGAGAGGAGAAAGGCAACACCCTCAGCCATCCACCTTAACCTCAAGCAAGGCCAGATTTTCAATAATCTGTGATCACCTATCTTATTCCCTCCCTGCTCTTAATATCTGGAGTCAGTACCAAGTAATTTACCCAGACTTATGCAAACTGAAAGGAAGGTAAGTGACAAAGGCAAGATAACTACAGAGCAAAATGAATGCATGAATGAGATTAGAACTCTGCTTAGGTATTTGAAGACAAACCATAGGGACCTCGCCAAGAATTAATAACTTGTTTCCATCTCACATCTCTTTAGTTCTTATTTGAGATCGTCTTCCAGAAATAATGTATTAAATAATTTAGGGGCATTCCTCAGATTAGCTTTTTCACTAAATCCTCAGGAAAAAAAGAAGATCCATGCAAATATCCTTTATTTCAATTGTTCTGGTTTCAGCTGGGATAGTTAATTTCTTCTCAGTAGCTGTTATACTGCTGTGTTTTGGATTCAGAGTAAGAATGGCATTGACAACACACTGATGTTTCATTTTTTTGGGAAGTTGTGTTTATCCTAAGTCAAGGACCTTTTTTTCTTGTCTCATGCTCTGCCAGGTAGGTGGTGCACAAAAGAAACTGGGAGGGAGCAGAGCTGGGACAGTTGCCCTGAACTGATCAAAGGGAGATTCCACACCATAGGATATCATGCCACTGGGGAGACGTTTGGGGTGATGGTGTTTGTTTTCCCAAGTCAGTGTTAGACACACTGGGGCCCTGCCCTCCTGGGGACAGCTGAACACCTGCCTGCCCATGGGAAGCAGTGAATAATTCCTTGTTTTGCTTTGCTTCTGTGCATGGCTTCTGCTTTCCCTGCTAAGCTATCTTCATCTGTCTTCATCTCAACCCACGATTTTTCCAGTGTTCATCCTTGCAATTCCTTCCCCAGTCTCACTGGTGCAGGAGTGAGCAAGCAGCTGCCTGTGGCTTGGCTGCTGCCTGGGGTTGAACCATGACGTCGATACAAGATGCACTACAGAAGGAGATTTTGCTGTGGCCAGAAGTGGTACACGTTTCTCTGGAATCAGTCTCCAGAACAGATGAAATAGTACAGATTTTTAATGTCACAATTTCAGTTTGTTAGGTAAAAATGACACAAAGGTTTATCTAACAAGTATACATCATACTTTACCAGAATAATGCCTATTTGGATTTTGGTTACCTTTTACTCATTAATCTGCTGTTTACATAAACTTACATAAAAAACTCATCTAATTAACATCTGCTAAAAAAACAACCATACTAGAGATCCAACATTAATCAAAATCAAGGCAAATTATCAAAAGCCTTACAAAAGAATATGCATACTCCACCCTGACTGGGAATTACTTTTCCAGATTCATGCATGAGTGTTAATTACCAGGCGATGCACGCTGCTATTGTTTTGACATACGACACACAGATCCTGTTCTTCCTCATTGCTTTGATTAAAAATTTGGCTCAGAGAGAAGTTTACTTTGTTCCTTTTACGAACTGCAGCAGCTACTTCCAGGCCACTGCAGGGCAGGAGAGGGGCTGAGTTGCTGGGTCCTGACTAGCCACAGCCCTGCCCCAGCCCCAAGAGGCACCTCAGATCTCCCATTAAATAGGGACTTTTTCAAATTTTTTGGGTTTTTTGGTAATATTTTTTTCACACTGACCCACTCCGACCTTGTTGAATTACCAATAAAAGCTTCATAGCTCCCTCTGCCGCCAGCAAGTATGAAATTCAGTTACCCTACACAAAATCTGCTTGCATCCAACAGAAAATATTGCATATATGTGACATTCAAATAAGATCTGAGAAATATTACAGGTATTTTATTTTAAAGCTCTCCTAAGATTACTGATTTTATTGGATAATTATTCTTACTGTAAATCAATATTGAAGACCAACAGTTAAATACTACTTTAATATGGCAATTTCAAAATACTGATTTTATTCAATACGAAAATCAAAACATATTATGACCCAAATATTTAGCTGGATATCTAATGACACCCATGAAACAAAAATGAATTTTTCAGAACAGTTTAGAGATAAGAGTTCATCTCAAATTGCTTCTGCCCTATCACTACTATTTTTCTGTCCCTCTTCACAAGTCTTTCACACTCCCATTGCTGCCTCTCCTCTCAACCTGTGTTCCCCAGCAGTGCCTTTCCAAACCTGTCCCTCTGCATCAGGTACCAGCTAGGTTTGTTTGTGTCACAGTTGCTGTTCTACTCCATGCTGACAGCTATAAAGTGTACTGAATCCAATGCTCTCTATTCCCCAGGGGCACTTCAAGACCACCACCACAATTGTGACATACCAGCACAAGTGCCTCCCACCTGCCTCTGCTGCACTTCTAACAACTCTGCAGCCCAGAAGAAACAGGACTGGGATGACTGGCTGAAAACAGACAGGGGAAGAGGGCATCAGAGGGTTTACACATAGAAAACTGAGGGGAGACTAGCAGAAGAATGCATTTGCTAATACATCCTCCTTTGTGCTGTAGCTGCAGCTACACTCGATACCACTGCACCTCTACAGCACTAGAGGCTGCCCAGATATAATTTAAAGAGGTGTCTCAGTCACAACAGGTGTACTAAGCTAAAGACTGACACAACCACGAGGCCTGACATACAGGAACAGACGGCCAAGCACTACCCACGTAACTGGCTCTGCACTAAGTCCATGCCACAGGGGACTTGGCTTCACTTACCTAAACTTAGGAGCAAAAAACAGCACCAACCCACTCTTTTCCTCTAGATAATTCAGGAGTCACAGATAATTCGGAGGCTGCTTACTGTAACAGCACAGAGCTCTCAGATCTTGCCACTAATGTCTGTTTGAAGGCTTCTGCCACCTTCCTGTTTCCAGCAATTCAAGCCTGGCACCTCTCCTACTTTTTTTTTTGAAAGCTAGAGGAATAGAATCCTACCTTCCCAAACTGTTCTGCTTCCTTTACCTTATCCTGCTCCAGCCCTACATATCCTTTTATTAGTTCTGCATCAGCAGATGACCTTAACTTGCCAGGAAGGAAGCTCCAAGGCTGACAGGGTGCCTTCCAGCTCTGTGCAATGGTAGCTCCAGAATCAGCCAGCCCCCTCAGAGAGGAAAAAAGGGAACACTCAGAACAAGAGATAACAGCAAATCATGGCTTGAGTAAAAAGAACAGCAGCACCTTAGTGCAGGCCCCCTACCACTGGGAAAAAAAAAATGAAGAAAAGACATCAACAAGTGGAAATTTCAGATGCCAGTACTTTGAGCCTAATCTCCCTCAAACAAAATGCCAAAATACAAGATTTCACAAAACACTGAGAAAAAAACTAAATCTAAATCCATTGTTATTTGTCCAAATCTTACATGCTGTTCATTAATATTAGATAGCCAAGACTTAACCACTCTTTTCTTGTTTACTCATTAGCAGTAGCATTAGTCACTTAGCAAGGGAAAGAAAAGAACAAACCTAAAGTGCCCAGAAACTCTAATTTAATAGATACAAATTGACTCACACTTCAAACTACAGGTCATAGGTGGGAGTCCTCAGCAACCACTAAACAGCCAGGAGACTTAACTCCTTAGGAGAGACAGTCTCACATTCCAACCCAGTAGGCACTTTCAGCATTACCAAGCCAGAACAGACCATATGGTCCTCCTCTCTTCCAGACAGGGCTAATCTCAAAAAAAGGATCTTTTTAGCCTGCATGATTTTGTGTTAGTAAGCAGTAAAGTACAAGCTTAATTCATTTGTAGGGGAGGAAAAAAAAAACCAAAAAGAAAACAACCAGACAACAAATTTATCACAATTTTCTCCTGTAATTTCTTACCATGCTTTTAGTGTCTATTTTCCTCTTGTGTGTCTTTCAGTTCAGCTCTGCTACGCAGCCACACCAGCAGCCCCATAACTCCAGCAGCCTCCAAAGAGCTCCCCACTCCCAGCTGTGCACACACTCCCTGCAGGAATACTGGAGTCTGGGCTCATTCCCACAGACAGTGCATAGCTGCAACATCTGCAGACCTCAGCTCACAGGAAAACACTTGTGCTTTAGCATTCCCCCAGAATGAGACCAGCTGGCTGAAATAACACTTTCACCAAGTGACACACAACACACATGGAGTACAGGGACCACACAAGGTACAAATTTCATTAACGTTTCTGTACACGTGAAAAACAAGGATATAGTTCAGAAAGAAAATGGCAATGAGAAACCAGGTACACTATGGCATGCTTTCAACTGAAACTGTTTTATAAAGAGATTCAGAAGCAAAAGAAATGCTTTAATCCTTACCATATTTCAAAAATACATTGCATGTGGGCTCTGTGTTCCTTATTAGTAAAATCAGATTTTACTAAACATAAAAGCTGTTCCCTGGACCATTTTGCTACAGCAGCACAAGGTAAGATCCTGAATTTTGGAATAAAAAAATGAAGTGCCTACACTGGGGGAAAGTAATACAAGAATTAATCTATGTGAAAAAAACGAAATCGATTTGAAAAAAAATTCTTTGTGTTTCTTTTGAGGACTTGTCTATATCAGTCCAGTTATAATAGAATTTCTCTAAACTTTAATACAGTAATCCTCTTGTATTTCAATAAATGTACATATTATCTAATAAAAACTGTGTACTACACAGAATTTGTACATAGAAGAAAAAAGGAACAAAACAAAAAAAAACCCAAAAATAAGACTCACATAGTGTGTTGAATTGCCAAAAACTTCAGCAGCAGCAGTGTCTCAATTCAGTCTGAAGATTAAGGCCTAGAATAATTTCTTTTTATTTTTTTTTTAACATTCTGAATACAAACCACAGCTGTATGTCAATCTCTGAAATTCAAACACAGAGCTCAAAACAGACCCTACGTGATGGTGCTAGGAACACTGAAATAATAAAAAACTCCAAACCTGTAAACAGGATGGTACACTGATAATCTGATCTCAGCTAGCCACAACTTGCTTCAGGGCTCCTTCACACTATTCATACAGCAAAATCCACTTTTAATGCCCTTTACAGATCACAGTCACCTGTGAGAACATAATGTAACAAATTAAGCATTGTAGTATCACTGACAGACACAGGCTGAGAGGAAACAACTGCAAAGAGCTTCCTGCCATCTGTAATTTTTTGTTCCCTACCTTATGAAAAAATTAAGAATAATGTTGAGTATATTTTAAAAGCTCTGTATCAAATACAATAAAAACTTCGAAGTCTTCATACTTTTAATCTAAGATACCAGCTTGGGTTAAAGCACAGATGTCTGTCCTTCCCATTTAAATATGATACTAATGTAGTATTTGCAACTGCCCGTTCTGAAGAAAATGAAACTTCCCTGAAGTATATCACACTATAACAATCTTCTCACTACCCCCATAAACAAAAACTTAGGAGGCATAAAGATTGCATTTTACATTTAGACAGTGCAAAGATTAAATTTCACTCAATGGATGCAGGATTAAGAAAGTCAGAAGCAAGCTTAAGAATCTATATTTTTTATTTACTGCTTGGTAGTATAAAAGTTGTATATAAACTATTTTGTTAAAAATACATTTGATAAGCAAATTTAAGAAAAGCAGACTAATATGGCTATATTCATACCCCTACAAAATAGCAGCGTAGTGTTAAAGGCAATAAAACAGACATAGTTTCTAAATCCTCTCTTACTTAGGTAGCAATGCATAAATTCAATTCTTGCACATATCAGGTCTTATAATACCTTACACTTTATACAGGTAAACGTTTGACATATCCAACATCTTTCCATCCCTTTTATTCTATGTATTTTCAATTGAATCACAATAGAAGCTACTTTTAAAATAAGTAAAAAAATACATGTTACTGTTTAAACTTCCTTCTATCCTTTTGCCAATTATTCTCAGTACTAATCCATCATGCATCAAAATACAGTATCAAGACAAATTGCCCTTTTTACAGAAAAAGCTTTGGGGACAGTCTTTAACTGTGTATCTTCTTTCTGAAAATTGCTTGAAAACTGCTGTTTTCTCCAATGCTCCCTTCTTCCAGTAACATTTTATACTCATAGCTATCAATCCCTTGGAAACTGAAAGCTTATTACTAAAATCCATACTACTTAAATCTCCTAGAAATATCCTTCACACAAATAATCATGTGAAGCTTAATGTATGCCTGTAAGATGAGGTTGGTGTTTATACTGTACTTAAATATTGAAGAGATTTCACAAGCTGATTTAAAATTTATAGGAGGAGGGAACAGTGCTGAATACTGAGGTTAGAGTCTCAGCCAAAGAGTTATTCTGGGTGCTCAAGAATAGACAATTATCTCTAAAAATATCCATTTTTAAAAGAACAATAAAACATTTATTATTTTCAAAGTTTGGGTGGGTAGTGGTGGGTTTTTTTGGCAAATATAGCGTTGCTGAAAAGTACATATTGATAGGATCAGTCAGTATCTTGTGGATGCACACAGAAGGAAGACCATCAGCAGCACATACTTGCAGCAAGAGTGAAAAAACTGGATGTTTCCTGACTTTTAAACCAATATACAAACAAGAAGAGCAGTTTTGTACAGACTGCATACATACATCGATGAAGAAACACAATTCTCAAAGATGAAGAGAAACATAATTTAGAGTACTCATATTAAAAAGATTGAAGGTATCAATTTAAAATAAATCAATTTCAAAAACATACACTAATTTTCAGAGCTTGACATACATTTTGATTTTCATTTTTCAATGAAAATGAAAAGCTGATTAAGTTATAGTTCTTGGAATATAGTGCAATCTCTACTAAAATGCAGTACATTAGAACTTATATTCTTAGGCACTCAACAAATGATATGATTTTGTATTTCACAGAAAAGTTTGCTGAAGAATTACAGCAATTTTCCTCCACAAAACAAATAACAGGACAAAACTAAGATCGTAAGCAAAATTAACATCACAATACCATAGTAATTATAGTACTAAGCCACACTTAGAATATGAGTAACACTGGCTTAAGATTTTGGTGCCAATGAATACAACTACCCTCAGTCCAACAAAGCCACTCTGAAGCACTTTAGTATATATTCCATAAATTTTTTAATGCCCAATATTCCATATCCTTATCTAAGGGTTGAAATATGTTGCCTTAGCTTAAAAAGGAACCTGTGGGTAAGAACAAAAAAAGAAAAGCAAAACTATTAGGCACTCTTCAAATATGAGTGAGCAGTTACAAGAAAACAGGAGAACACAAGGCCTTGAGGAAAGTAACCTCACCAAGAGCTCATCCAGCTGCAGAGGAAAAGATGCTCTTCAGCCTATATTAAGTAGTAAGGGGAGGTATGGGTCAGGGGAACAACAATTGAATTTAACATCTGCACAGAACTGAACCAATCTCTACTGTGACACTGCACAGAGCTCAAGGACTTAGGTACTAAAGGCATACATGCAGATTTGGCTGACATGATTATTTCCTTGCATGTTTTACTAGGCTACAAGCAGTTAAAAGTTAAAATAATATTTTCATCTTTCAAAGGTTGTCTTTTATCTTCAGCAAACACTTGTAAATTCTGGAGTGGGCAGAACAGGAGAAGAAAAATCCATATGGACCACTGGGGTGAATGCAGTTTATCCATGAGGTAATTGTATTACTCTTGAGCTCATAAATGCTTGTCTAAGTACAAAAAGAGTTTAAGACTTGATAAAGATTTTACCTTTCCTGTCCAAAAACTTGTATGCAAGTTTTCTTTCCAAGATGAAGCCATTCGTTATGATGTCCACAAAGCTCAACAGTATTTAAGTGACTAATCTCACTATTTTACTGGTCAAAACCCATTAAGTGCTTAACCTTGCAGGAATGACATCACAGAACTTGTAAAATGCTACATTGCCATAAATACATTTCCTTAAATAGTATGCATCTCTTGGGAGCTTTCAGTTTTCTCCAAAGTGCTTGCAGACAATCTTCTTCTAAAAGTTCCACCTGTAAGAGAAGAAAACAATTCTAAAAATAAATCCAAATAGCAAAATTAGTTTTAGGATGGACACACCAATTAAAAAGTTAGCAGGTGCTCTGAAATGGAATAAAAAAGCCACAATTGCATGAAGTTGCTGCTGTGCATTCCAAGTTTAGCATGTGAAATCACGAAGAGGAACTAAAAATTGAGCTAGTACTCTTGAAATGCATGGACAAACACATGGACAAACTGACAAATCACACCACAGTGGAAAGCAATACAAATGGAAAATGTTACATAGCTTCAATGTACCAGTATCAGTTTCTGTTTACCCAGTAGCTTAAAATGGATGTGCAACAGCTCAACTCAAAATTTTCACTTCAATTATCAGCTGTGTATCTACTCTTTTTTATGTGCCATTAAGCATATTTGAAATAAAATTAACTGATGAAATGGAGTCTGCTGAGAACATGGACCTTGAGGACATAGAGAGGACATGCTACAACTTCCAATGACGCAGCCAGCAAGACATTAGATAAGCTGAAACACTGCAGAGGTCACTTCAGAACACGTCAGTTTAGGGGGAAAAAAACCCTGGACTTGAGAGTAGCAGAGAGTACAGGCAATCAGCAATGCTACTTCATTCAGGTACTGCCCAGCTCAGGAATTCCACTTCATACAGGAACTCTCAGTAACAGTGGTTAAAGTCAGCCACAAGGCACAAATCTACTGCCTCTGAATGACAGAAAAACCTTTTCTGTGTTAAACACTCAATTATCTCTGCCTTCTTCCTCTGCATCTGAAGATCTGAGTCAAATTCCCCCAAACTATAAGCTTTAATCAGAAATGTATTAACTAGAGGCACAAAAGTCTTAAATGCTATTTTTCTATTCAGTTTCAGTAAATTGGGCTACAATAATTCATTAGAAGTCTGAAATAAATAAAGGTCTAACTACTACCTGTTTACACATTAACAGCTTCTCATGATAGTAGACAAAAACTGATCTAGAACCATGCCAGGGAACAGTATCATACCCTTTTCCAAGCAAGATCTGTTTATTTTTTGTAGTGCAAATCAAATAGACCTGGCTAGTTTCCCAGATGATTTACAAAATAGCTCTGTTGGACTAGAGAGACCATTAAAATATTCTGCTAAGCCATTTTTTTGCTATTAGAACACTTGTTTCCAGAAGGGGCAAAACTTTAATCCTAAGGGAGGCTCTACAGTAAAAAGCTGCCATAGATGGACATTTTTTTTTATAGCTTTACTATCATATCTCTCTAGAGAACAGCTTATTTTTAAATTAAAGTAGTAATGGCTTAAATTTATGGAACTTTTAGGTAATTACAGGGAACAGTTTTCCTGTTTAGGAGAGGAAAGAACAAATTAGAGAGAAAACTGAACTACAAAACATTTTGAGTGATTTCAAAATTATGGGGATTTTTAATCAAAGTGCATTGGAATTTATTTTCAAATATGCCCTATTCTTTCTCACGCTTAAGGAGAAGATAACTAGCTTGCCTTTAAGTAGAAAAAAAAAATTATATTATGAACAATCCAATGGGATTTCTCTATCTCCCACTAGAGATACAGAAAAGAAATAAAAATAGTCACAGAGCTAACAAAACAATTAGCTGGGCATGGAAATGACAATCTAGTGAAGGAAGATGTTATCTCCTACTGCATTTAGCCAATATTGATTCTTAAAAGGGGAAGAAATAGAAACCACACCAACATAAAAAAAACCTTGAGCACAAGGACATTATTCTGAATCAGAAAATAAGAGTACTGTTTGCCTCTCACCGACATCTGTAGATCCTTCACAGATTTCAGTGCAACAGTGAAACAGCAGCCACTAGGCACCTGTGATCTGCCAAAATATGCTGCAGATCAAAAAGGGAAACACTGGCACAGACAAGCATTTGTCCAGTCTGATGTTATAAATGTCCAGCAATAAAGATACTTATTCCAATTTCTTAATTCTTGAAACCTAAGCTCCACCTCCTTGCAATTTAGCCTATCACTGTCTTCTTATTTACTGAGAAAAAAAACAATTTACTTCATTACCGTCCACAATTTTTTATTATTTGGAAGCATACCACATCTCCAAGTCTTCCTCTACTCCAATGGTTCAAAAAACCTGAGAATAATTTATTGATGAGGCATAGAAGCCAGACAAATGCACTCTGATGCTTAGTTCAACAGTCAAACCTGTGCTGCCAGTAAGGGTTGGGAGGAAGTATCCCACTGCATACCAGCTCTCTGCTTTAAACTCAAGATACTCAAAGGGCGTTTGAGTCTTGTTTTTCTAAACAGACCAAATTTCCCTCTTCCATTTGAGGTTACCAATAGTTTAACACGCCATAATTTCATCGTCTCTCTCAGCATACAGAGTTTGGCACAGTGCTCTTTGTTCACTTTCTTCAAGTTCAGTCACCCTTCTATGTCACCCTTGACCTTTCTTCCTCAAGGATCAAGTCTGAATTTTGAATCACATTTGTGTAAAATCACCTTTCCCCTTCATATTATCCATCAGCATGTCATCAAACAGAGGCAAACCATATTAACTTCCAGGATTTTTTTCCCCCCAACATTCTAAACTGTTAAAAAAAAGAAAAACACAGTGAAGATTGCATTTCAAAACCATGCCCAGCATGTTTTCCACGTGCTTAACAGAGTAACTCAAGCAATTCACTGAAGTTTAATGACTCACAAGAAAACCCCAACAGCCTGGCTTAGTTAGATCCCTGTGAGATCAGCAGTTTCATGTGACTCCACTGCTATTAGTCAAAGCTCCACAGATCTATCAGAGAAGTATCTAGTAAGGAATCATCTTATACAAGCATGCAGTACAAAGCAGCAAGCATAAGGAATCAGCTGTAGATATTGAAAACCTGTAGTTATTCCAGTGATACAACTGCCAGCAGCACTTGTTTAACGTTTTGGACAACAAGCACGTTGCCACTAAATCTGAGCCATTGCTTATTGCCAAAAAATTAATATGCAGACATTTTATCAGTAGGACTAGTGATGCCACACCCACAAAAGTTGTTTCAACACCTACTGTAATTACAAAGTCTGAATAAACAATTAGGTAAGAATTTGATAGATAAAAAAGACTTTCCTAATTTATTATTAGCTGAGTGACCATATGTAATTTTTGCAGACTTGTGTAGAGAATTTTGAAATTGAAAGGTAAGTTTTCACACAGAACTGATGCATTTTCAACTGTACTGATTACTTTCACATATTTCACAATATAACACTTTCAGCATGAGTTCCAAATATTCAAATGTTTGGTACCTGCATTTACTCTGAGCTTCTCCTCTCTTGCATTTCCTGTTTCACAGGTGTGGCAGGTGCTTCACTCACATCCTGTTTAGCAGGCATCTCACCATTGACACTCTCCACACCAGTAACAGACATCAAGCTTTTCCGTTCTTTGGAGTTTGATTTGTGATCCACTTTTGTCACTCGAAATCTGAGGTGAGCAAAAGAAAGTTCACTTGTGTTTCCCCACACACAAGTTAGATCGTTCTCAGGAGCAACAGCATGGGCAGAAACAAATTCCCAGGTCCCAAGAACAAGGTGTCAGAGCAGACACCTACATGGAGTCTGCTTCACTTCAGAGCATCTTCCTTCATCTACAGGAATTTCCAGTACTCACTACTGCTGAATCACACTTTCTCAGGAAATTGTGTTTTGAAGCAGAATCCACAGACTGCCTACCACTTCTAAGAATAGTAATTTTCAAAGACAACTACAATATAAGGTAGGAATTAAAAACAACAAAGAGAATGAAGTGGTTTCTATAGCCTCACACTTGAGAAATACCAAGTTAGAAACAGAGAAAATTAGCAGTGTGCAATTCTTATTTCTTTTTAGCCTGTATCAAACGAGCAAGAGCCTTAGATTTACACCTGCAGGAAATCTCCATCTTTTTACATAGTTCTTAAAAAAAAAAAAAAGAGAAAGAAGATCACATTTACTTCTTCCATAAATAATTTCAGTCTAAGAGGGTTAGAAAAGAAAAAAATCACTGGCTTATAAAGAGAGCAGAATCAGTGGGTATCTGATTCAACACTGGTCACTGCAGCATTCTAAGAGAAGTTTACAACAAAATGACCTAAGCCTTACCTTCCCACAGAAAGGACTGTAACTTCTCCAATACGACTTCTTCTGTTCTCTTTAGATTTCTGAGCTGGCTTTATAAGGTGCCATCGTTTGTGACTACAGCGAGTACAAACATCCTTTTCTACCACTCCTCCAACAGTGTGGAAGTGATGAGCTTTGCAGTTGTGTCTGAATGGAACAACACCTGGAGACAAAGGAGTCCCTGGACTCACTGGACTCTCAGGAGAGGTAGGAGATAATGGGCTGTAGGAAAAAGAAATAAAGAAAACTTAATGTTTACTAAAAAATACTATTTCTTAAAAAGGAGCTTGTCCTGCTTTTGCTGTTAGAATCACTTTCACAAATTAATTCAGCTGCAGTCATGTGGTTAAGGTAACTAACACAAAAGACAAGGAAATTAATAGGAGATAAAAATCAGGATAAAGTAGAAGAGGTTACATGAACTTATATTGATGAAGACATTCAATAAACTGATTACACTCACAAAAGAACTACCTTGGAAAACTATGGAAAGTATTACAGAATTGTTACAGGATCTTTCAGAACTGGCAGAAGAAGAGCACAGTTCCACAATATTGAAAGGAGGGAAAATGAAAATGTGAACAACAACAAGAAGAAACAACATCATTCAGTTTCTAGTGAAAAAAATAAAATTTTAAGTACCTAGAAAGAAAGAAAAAGCAGTACAACTTCCAAAAGGCATTTGAGATTATCTAAGCAAATCAATCTGGTTTTCCTATAAAACAGAAAAACAGCATAGATAGAAACCAGATATACTTTTTTTGGACTTCAGCATCAATTTTAACACTGTCTTGTAACACAGCAGGGCAGAGCTCACGAAAGGTGAAATAACTGTAGAGTAAGGCACCACATCTTGCTAAAAAAAAATTAAAAACACATACAGAAAATAATGTAACTGCAGTTGCTGTGAAACTGCAAATATAAACTAAATGTGAGGATTTTTTGGTCTTGGTGATATTAAGTGCTTTAAATAGTTCACTGGGTAACAGAATAGAAGAAGAGCTAGAATACCCATAGAATTTGGGGCACCCACAGCAACTGCAGAGGCCAAGAAAAGAAATCAGAACGATGAGAGAACATGCATGTGAAAGACATTCACACAAACACAAATCTTACTAAAATACTGGATGTACTGCAGTAAGGACAACACAAATTCTCAGCATTTTAAAAGAAAGCCTTTACACAAAACTAGATTGAAAAGCAACAGCAGAGATGACCATCCTTCAGAGAAGAGGATCATGACTTGAACATGAATCATTAACAACATTCTTGCTTAAAAAGGACAAAACAGTGGAAATAACAGAAGTATAACCTGTGAACCTAAATATACATTACTCAGCATTAATCATGCCACATCTGATCCTACCATACAGATTTAGAAACATTATTTCAAGAAAGGTACAAACTGCAGAGACTCCAAAGGGGAACAGAAAGAACAAATTAAAGAAGTAAAACATGCCAGAGAAGACTGGGAGTTACTTGGGTGGTCATTTTCAAAATAAAAATATTGATAAGAAATAGCTAGCGGTCTTCAAATAAATACAAAAATGCTATTAAGGAAAATAAAAGTAGTTCAATACCTGAAGCAAAGGCAGAGCTAATGGCTTCAAGTGAGAGAAGCATAGATTTTACTCAGCCATAACTATTCCTATAATTACGAGGTTTCACAGTGCACTGGACTGGCAAAGAAATAGAGGATTTTTATACTTGATTACAAAAACTTCCGGAGTATCTGTCAGATTCTGTTAAGAGCAACCATTTTCCCTCCTCCTTACTCTTCATATTTTAATTCACCACTGAAACTAGAATCTAAAATGCCCAAGATAATATCACACATGCCTATGCAAAAAAAATTCAAATAAATATTTCCACGGAACCATAGAAGTTTTAAAATACCCATATTTGAGAAGAAATCCCTTTGGAAATTGAGAGGTTTTTTTCAATAACCAAGCCTCTCACCATTAGAATAGATGTTTAATGGTTGCATACTCAATTCTTTGTTTTGCTAAAACTATATACTCCTACTTCTTTTATAGGTGATATAATACTATCTGAACTCTCATCTCCTCTGCCTCGAATATGAACACAGGATTATATATGAAGAGTATTGAGAGTAGTCTAGATACAGCTAAAAGTACTCATGTACAGATACAAGCACTTTTACAGATATGATGCACCCCCAAGTTCTTTTATGCATACAATGCCTCTAAGGCAGAGCTGCTTTCTCTACATAAGTATCTAAACAGGTATGCAGTGAAAAAATCCTAAGAGGTAGGTTAATTAATGTCTACTGCCACAATTATAAAGAAAAATAAACCAAAAAGAGACAAAAAAAAGACATCTCTTTTAACTTAGCACCTATACAAATTAAATCAGTGCTGTTCTGTTCTTTGAAGCCAGAGCAGCTTTGGACTAAGCCACCTTGCATACAACTTCACTCCAAAGTAAACCAGTATTTGCAGCACCTGTAAATCTTTAGCCTAAAATGCAGGAAAACAGTATCATGCACCTAGAACACATAACCAGAGGAGTAGCCACTAACCCAGGGTATATGTTAAAATTTCAGGACTGAGACACAACAGAAAATCAAAATATTATCCTCTCAGCTGGTAACTCAAGCAATGTAGTCTTAGAGGTGTTCAGGAAACAAAGGCCTTTGAAAGCATATGCTTTTAGTTGCCTCAGGAAACATGCATTAAAATGAGGAGTAATTACCTTTCAGGTTCAAAGACACTGCTATCTGCTACCATGGCCTTTAACACATCAGCATTTGCTGCAATGAGAATAAACAGAACTCTTCAAAAGTGAACAGCTCTAACTTTAGAAAAAACACAGAAGCAAAATTTAAGTTCTCAAAGAAATTTAACTTAGAAGAAAGATGACTGCATTATGTATCTCCAAAGAGAGAACTGCAGAAAAAAATGTTAATATAATTCTGTGGGTAGTCTGGACATGAGCTACTAAAATTGCAGTTCATATTGCACACAAAGCTCCACCCCACTGCAAGCCATTAAACTTAGCCATCTACACAAAACCCTCAAACAAGATCTCTGAATCACACGTTTAATCCAACTTCATATTAAAAACATCAGTTTAAGTGAGTCCTACAAAATGCAAATTCATTATCAGCCAATAACTACCAATTGCTCACTTCCTATCAAAACACATGAATTTCCTAATCCCAATCTCAAGGAAAAATACACAAGCACTAAACACTAAGTCTAAAATAAAACAAACAGCAGAAAAAAAAATCCCTAAACAACAAAACCCAAAAAATCCCCACAAGCAAACTCAAAAACATCACTCTTCCAGAAGACTAGTCTTCATTGAGAGGTAACTCAAAGCCAGTTCAATGATTAGTACTCTGACTTACACAAATGTAAAATTAAAAGCTGAAAACATCCAGGCTCCTAAACATTTCTTGTATTGGGCAAATACATTCTGAACTAACCAAGCATTCCATGGGGTGCTTAACTATGATTTTGTTTTCTTGGTCCTCTTCATCCTTTACTTTGCACATACATGCAGATAACATGTACAGAATACAACATTAGTGCTACATATCCAATCATCTCTGTTATGCACAAGCCTCTCATCAGACAAAAGCTGCAAGAATCACTTCAGGACAATAAGTTTAATTTAGTCAAAACATAAAAGTTTCCAGGCTTTAAACACTGCCACTAAGAAAGCAACATTGAGCTTTTACGTCACAAACAAAGCAAACAGCTGAATAAAAAAAAACCCAATACCTAAACAGCTCAAATATCTAGAAATGCATGACCTGAATTTACCCTTTTCAAGTAAGCAGGAAACTTCCCTACTGTCCTTGAAGTTACTGCCTTGTAAAGACCGTTTCAGAAAGCTAAGAATGAACAAATTGGTTATTAAATGAAAGCACATGAACATACCATACACCAGACTATCAGAAAAAACTTGTTACAGAACACCATCACAAGGGCTGCTACAATACCATACCTTCATTTTTCATGATGTAGTTAACAATTTGTCCCACAGTGTCACTATTCTCATGTATAGTTTCATTCATTTCTGTGCAAAGAAATAAATATGTTGTCAGTATCTTGGCCTAATGAATCAAGAACTGAACTATTTTAAAAACAAGTAACGATAAAAAAGTCACAACCAAAACCAAACACACACCAAAAGAAGCTACAATTTAAAAGAGAGGCAAGATCTACTGTTGTTTTGGAGGGAAAGCTTAGGTAAGACTTTATCGTCCTTATTCAGTAAAAACTATGAACACAGGTTTATCATCTGTACATCAGCCCAAACAAATTCAGCTAAGAATTAATTAAGCTCAGTATTTTCACAAACATACTTCAAAATTCCTTTTCTAGCTGGTAAAGAGGAGACAAATAAGAGAGCAGCACTTCTAATCCTAACAACAGGGAGGAAAAAAAAAGACCCAATCCACAAGGTTAAACTGTCTCAAATCACTATTCTAAAACAGGTACTATCAGCTTTTAGCACAAGGGGGACTCAATTTGAGATTTTCACCATGGCTATAAAGACATAACAACTGATTAATTAAAAAAAAAAAACTGAAAACTTTTGGACTATAATGCACCCATTAACAATATTAAAAGCTTCCCTAGAATAACCTGCAAAGACTGAAGATGAGTTGGGGAACTAAAACAATGAAGAGGCAAAACTGTGCCCTTCCTTAATAATTGTTACAATGCCTTATTTAAAAAAATGAGGTTGAGGCAAGTTTGATAGACTAGACTCTAAATTCTTCTCTTATGTAGTAAATTAGGGCTTCCCTACCTCTGTAGCCACACTTCATCTCACTGCCTGCAAGTTTGCAATATAACTTAGAGGCAGCCAGCTCTGGCACTGAGACAGAGGGGGTGTCCCCATTCCATTAGCACTGCCCTGTTCCACTCAGGGGAACTAACAGATCAGATGGTTCCACCCACTGCTCAGCTGCCCCAGGCAGCTCATGCTTAAGAACACTCTGACACATCATTACTGCACCACACGGCCCAGCCTCAAAGCACAGCCACTGCAACTTGCACTCATCATCAACCTACTGAAAGAAATTAACTGGGAGAAAGGAAGAGGAGTATTTACAAGTGACTTTTGTTTTTACTTACATTTTACAAATGCTATACCATGGTACTATAGCCCTTCCCAGAAGATAACACCCTTTTTTCCCCGCAAGTCAGAACAGACAGGAATAAGGAACAATAAAAACAAGGGCACAAATGAACAAATGTTAGGATAAAAACAAAGGCATCTTCATGGAAAAGTTATAAGCAGCATTACATAAAACAGAATGAACACATTCAGTCCAAAGGCTTGGTTTTATGAAGAGAGGGGATATGAGAATGACAGCACAACAGGAACAAACTAAAATTGCAAAACGTAAGATTTTAGGCTTTAAATGGCAGCTTTTTGCCATTTCTCAGCTAGCACTATGTACACTAATACTTTGTTGTTACAAGCATGTAGTATGCATAAAAATGATCTGGTGACTCCATGTGTGGAGTTGCAAACAAATACACTGATACTTTGATCCCTCTGTAAGGTCTTGATGTTAGCAGACTTGCATGGGAAAGCAGAACATTCCTAGATTTGCCTGGCACAGATCAAACCCCAAGTGACATATAGTAACAAAAATATTATTCTTAATACTGCTTTGATGTCAAATATAGACAGAAATTACAGAAGTCTCACAATAAGTTATTTCATAGTAGTTGCAATGTACAGAAATAGGAATTTGTTTATTAGACTTGATTACCTATTTTTTCATCAATTTTTTCTTCTTCTATTTCTTCAGCTTCTGTCGTACAACGATATCCCTTTTTCTTAAGGATATGGCAGATAAGGATCCCCAAGAGACCCATGATGAAGAAAACAGGAACCAAGGCAAAGGCAATATACTCTAGGTGTTCAGTCTTGCCATCATTGCCATCCATTTTAGTTGTCAAAGTAGTTGTCTGTAAGCCATGGCTTGACAAAACCCACGGAACCTCTCCATCTATGTAAATCAACAAACATATGTATCACTATACACTGTAAATCACTTGAAAGAATTCACAAAATTACAAGCATGACCAAATCCCCACAGTACCTTCTGCAATGGTGAGGACAACACATACTCTACTGGCTGAGAAATTACACCAAAAACAGCAGACTGTTCCCTCTTCACCAAACAATTAAACACCTAACATCCAAAAAGCCTTTGTGATATTTCTTCAATAAAACAGTGAAGAACCAAACATACTGTAGCCTGACAGGATTGTAATCTCCAATAGAGGGCTCACATATTCCACAGAAGAGTAACACCACCATTGCTCCTTTTTCACATCACTGATGAAAATGCTATACCATTCTTCCAGTCCTAAGTTCATGCAAAATTACCAATAAAATGTGGCTCCTTCCCAAATATGAGAGTAAATACAGGATTTAATATTGACTCTTGCATAGAAAAATTATCAGGTGTGAAAGAAAGAGCCTTGATTTTTATTTTTCTTTTGACAGTGGGAATTCTCAAAAGAAGGGGCATCTACCTCCTATTTATCAGAATAAGGTGGGCTCATTCTTTGTCTGAGATTTGAAAAACATTTTGTACTTAAACTTGTAACAGGACATATTTTTGCTTACAAAGAATTTAAGTTGAAGCATTGTCACACACTATACCCACAATTAAGCACTTTTGTTTCATTTAAGTTCTGAATTTCACAGATGTAAACACAGATCAGGTTTTGCAGGTAAGTTCCATCCAGAGGATGAACATTCCATGTTTCTGAACAACCTCTTCCACTATTAACACACTTTTATGTCCAATATACACAAAGAAGCTAAAAACTCAATACCTTCTCGCATATCAAATAAACAAATATATAAAGTTCAACAGCTCAGATAAATCCAAAATCACATGCTGCATACTCAAAACCTTTGCAAACCCTTAGAGCTTATACACATTCCCCACTCATATAACAAAGACTTAAACATTACTAACCCCAACATGCATTTCTAGCTTCTAGTCTTCTCCTCCACTCCAGCTGAAAACAATTTTTTTTTGAGTAGGAAATAATGACAACCAGAAAGTTTTAGTTTTTTATCCATCTATTTCAAGATATTTCCCATCTACTAGTCTTGAAATGGACAAGGAAATTCACTATTGTTCCATTCCTCAAACTTGTTGAAAAATAGAAGAGTCAGCAGAAAACTATTTACATGACAGGGACACTTCCACAACACAAATGTCTAGGATAATAAGCCTTTCCTTTCAAAAATAAAAAAATTGAAGCCTCCATAAATTTGCAGAAAGAGTGTTATTCCACAAACACCTCCTGCACTGGCTGCATAACTAAGTCACATTAGAGAAACACCTGTAAGGTGACAGACAGCAAAGAGAAGTTTGGCATTTACCCTAGTTCACTTTATTCCTCTAGAAACAGTAAACCTTTTATTTTAAAATATTTCTGAATTTTTTAAGAACAGTCTTGAATTGTCAGTTGGGTAGTATGCAATACACAAGACTTGCTCAAAGTGAAAACAATGGAAATTATTTGAAATAACAACTAATAAACCCTAATTAGCAACAAGGAAAAAAAAAAGATGCATTAAGCATTTCACTAAAATAATTTTCTAGAAAATAGTAGAGATGCAGAAAAATGGAAAAAAGTGCAAACAAATTACTGAACAGATCTCAAAACTAAATGTTAAAGCAGAATCTCAGGATATTTGCTATGGATAAGACCAGATGGTCTTGTTTGTTCCCAAAACCAAAAGAGAAAGCTACTCACTTTTAGGAAGCCAGCAATCCTACAGATGACTGTATGCAGAATTTACCAACACATTACCTTCAGAAGCTCTAACAGCAATGAAAAATAACAACAATTCAACACTTTAAGGTTGCAATTGTTTTACACTGCAAGGAAATAAAAGATAGGAAAGCGTAGGGGATACAATCATAACTGTGAAGACTAATCTTACATGCATTCTAAGAATTTATAATTCATGCTTTAATATACCAAACCAGTTTCTTTCTTTTTTTTCATAACTCATCCAGTAGCAACAGTCACAAAGTACCCCAGATAATCAACAAAGTAGTTTCACTTACTTTCCAGGCAGTAGAAAAGCTATCACATCCGAGAGGTATTACTTGGATGACTACAATATCTCAGAATCTAAGAAATCCAATTGAAAGAGTATACATCACAAGCTCTTCAGGGTGTTAATAAATAAGCACCTTTCATATTCAAATATAAGACAACAACAGGCAGGTTTGGATTTTGTTGCACTGTATCCATTTCACGAATGAACAGGAAACACTTCCCTACTATCAACAGCCACTTACTAGTAAAGCTATTTTGTGGAAGGGTCACAAAATTTATCCAACTCAACTTTTTGGGTTTTCTGCCTCTCTTTGTGGCAAGAGTAGCATGCATTGCCTAAACAAGTATCTATTTTCTCCATAAACATGGCAGGCAATTCCCACCGAACCTAGAGAGCAAGGGGCCTTATCACATGGCTAGAGATCCATGCCTCAGGCTTTCCAAGTCAGTTCACTGCAATTCCTCCAGATGCAAAGTATCTTTCAGAGGTCCCTTCCTATCCAGCTCTCTGCTACCCCATTCTCTGTGCTCCTGACAGACTGTAGCCCTGAAAACAGTTTTAAACTGGATTACTGAGATAACCAAGTTTTAAGAAAAAATGCCACAAACACTCTTTCGTTTTTAAGCAGTCATTTTACTAAATCAGTATAGCCTGAGGTTTGGAATACTTCTCTGTTGAGACAATCCACTGACTGAGTACACTGAAGTGGAGAAACAAGGAGCAAGGATAGCCAAGTACATCTAAAACAAAGTTTCCCAGAGTAATTGCACTAACACGGAGCCATGGTATCAGAGTATGTTCAAAAAATAAGGGCAGTAGCATTAATTATGTGCAAAAGAAGAGGGCAGTATTCAAGGCCAGGCTGGATAAGGCCGTGAGCAGCCTCAGTGGGAGGTGGTGCAAAGAGGGTTAGGACTGAAGGATCTGTAGGGTCCCCTCCAATCCTCAGCATTCTATGATTCTATTAAAAAAATGTATAATGTCCAGCATAATTATTTTTAAATCATCGACTTGAAAGCCCATCAACTTACTGAAAACACAGACACAATTTAAAACCATCACCACTCTCCAAGACTGAATTGTCAGGAAGCACTCAGGTTGAGATTTCCAGCCTAGCTACAATGTAACACCTGTAAAAGCCTGCAGGTCAAGAACCATGGTTTGAATTTCTTTGTTTTCTGTTTCTTTCTCTTCCTACATAACCAGTTATATGATTTGATACTTCTGCTTGTAGACACATGAAACACCAATGAGAAAATCTCATTAACTAAAATCTCATCTGCAGTCAACAGGTGATGATAATCCAGACAAACTCGCAAATGTACACAACCTATGCAAGTTGAAAGAAGACACTTTTTTACAGACAAAAGAATGTTGAAAAAAATCATAATTTATCAACTGAACACTATGTAGCATAGATTAGTCTATTAATAGGGTTAAGGTTTACAGAGGTTTTGAACTAGGAAGGAAAACAGAACTATCTTTTTCATTTAAAAACTGATTAAATTAACACAGATACTTCAACATACCAGCTTATTTACATGTATTTTACAGGCCTATGTGACTTTTTTGGCTGTAATTGGATACCTAAAAATTCAACTATCCCATTAAAATTCAACAAGAAACAAACATTACTAGTAAAACATTACATAAATAACATTTCTATAAAAACACGCCATTTATCCAAAGTCCAGAAACTGCTTAATGCCACTCATTTTTTGTTCAGACACAAAAATCCACCAAAAGAAAGCAAAAATATCCTAGAAGAAATTAACTTTGCTGAATCAAATACTTGGTGCTGTATAACCTTACAAGCAGAGCAAAGGGTGTTTCATTATCAAACACCCTACACAATCTACCCTCAAAACCCTCAGCAATTATGGCACAATGCAAAGCCAAGCCTTGAGTACCTAAATGGGCAATACATTTTCTGTCCCAAGTCACAGCTCCCTCATTCATGGCACATTCCCTGTTCCCTTTCCCCAGAGGCACATTATGCTTGTATCAGAGTGCTGACAGTTTACCTCATTCTCGTGATGTATGATGCTGCTTCTCAATGGTTTTAATCAGGCCATAGCAATCTTCCTTGGCTTGAGTCAATTCATAAAAGAATGGATTTGTTTCAGTGCTTTGAAATGTCCTGGCATTCTTATACACCAGTCATTGTATCACCAGTCTACATATGAAAATTACTGAAGATGTGATGTAAATTAAATTATTTGGGAGCGATATTCAGCACGTTTAGTGATGCTTAAGCTGTAAATAATAAATTGCACTCATGATACTGATTTAGATACCAGATACTCATTTGCTTAAAAATTAATATATGCCAAGTACTGAAGTTGAATATTACCTGCCTTTACTTAATCCTTACCTAAGAAGTAAAAAATAAAGATAGTCAACCTCAGACAAGTCTTTTGGTTCTAAGCACCGTTACTCAGATACAAAGGTAGTGTTCTTCCACCTCAGCAATTGCTCAAGACAATTTACAGCACTTTCGGGAAACAGAATATAAGAGGAAAAAAGTTAGCAGATAAATGGAGAAATACTTCATGCAATTTTTACATGCCACAGACAAAATTTTCATAATGTAAATGAGAAATTTCTAGAAATATTTAATCTAATCCTATCTTGCTTAAAGTACAACTCAGATTCTTGAAAAACAAATCCTTTTAATAACCAAGAACAAAACAGTTTAGTTCTTATATTAGCAATATACAACTCAGCATTATTAAAATAATGCATTGTTTTTCTAAATCTCCTATACTAAATCTAAGTATAATCTACACCCATCTGATTACTTCAAGCACATTCCACTTTTTTCTGTATTGTTTAATCTACAGAAAGTGGCTCATGAACAACAATGTAACCTCTCTGCTCTACTGCTAAAGAATCCTATTTAGTTACTGTGGATTTTGCCCATTATGCCCCATGCCATTTACCTTTTCTGGCATGTCTTTTTAAAAGGGTTATTTACATGTTATGAATTTGACTATTTGTGCAATCTACCTGTATGTTCACTATCTTCTTGTCCATGAAGTTTAAGGAGTTACAGGATCATATTCCCTGCTTTTAGACATGAAAATGAAACACAGATATCTCACAGTATTCAGAAACAAACTATTGTTGGCCTTAATATTAATTAGTATTTAAGAAAATTAAATAAGATCACATACAACCTATTTAAGTACAAGACAAATTAAATATTACGGTATGGCACATGATCTGCCCAAACATCTCAGCTATGCACAGCTGTAAAACAAGCCTCAGTAGCAACATCAGCTTAGGCATTTTCCCCCCTCCTCACCATTAATGTGCCAGTTTATCCATCTGCAGAAAAAAGGGCCATCACTTAAGGTTCAAAATAATTAGACAGAACATCATTTGCACGGATGGGGTTTGGTTCTTTTGGGGGCTTTTTTGGTGCCTTTTCTTTTCATAGCTGGATCACTTGTGGTTCCGTTCATCACACAGACCTACAAACTGCTGCCCAAAGCATTGCTTAAGGTTTTGTGGCAATGCCACAAGGAGAAATGGTCAGGCAGCCTGTGACCCCAGCTCCCCCTGCAAGGAAAAGACACCTGATGATGACACTTCGTGCTTCATCCTCTCCTGGCTCTAGAGGAAATGTATTTTGAGCTACATTAAACACTAACAACACTTCCTACCTCCAGGACAGATATCAAAGGTGGATGGATCATAGAATGATTTGGATTGGAAAGGACTTTAAGGACTAAATAATCCCAACTCTGGATAAAACACCTTCACTTGATCAGATTGCTCAATCTGGATGTGCTCTTTCATTTACAGCATTAATATCATTTAGTGTAAAACTTCTTTCAAGTTAAATTACATGCTTTTAAGTTCAGGCATAAAAATACAAACTCCTTGTTTATTAGCTCAACTTCCTAAATACACACTAAATACCTCAATCTCAAGAATTTAAGAAACTAACTTTACTTCTAAAAAACTTGAGTTTTAATGAAGTTAATTCAATGCCAGCTTGTATCTTCTAGCATTTCAGAAGTGGTGATATCTCCTAAAAGAAGTTCCAAATCAGCTGAATACTTTCATTCAGTACCTTCAACTTACTCAGAGATAAAGCATTCTGTTACAGCTGCAGTACAGGTTTCTACTAACAAGTCAAATTTGATTTTTTTTAGATTCTTAATTCAGGTGCTTAGCAGGGAAAATCCTTTACTCTGATGGTAACCAAGTATTCGTTTAATATGTCTTTAATTATTTTACCAATATAAATTTAACAAGAACAGTTTGATTGCAATTTCAAAATAAATATACTTTTTACAGGTTAGCTGATTCAAATAGTATCTATCTATGGTGGACACTACAGTCAAATTGCTTTTGCAAAACTAAGCAGATGGAATTACCAGCAATTTCAATCCCAAGACATAATATACCACTGCCCAAAACACACACACAAAAATAATTAGGAAATGTTAGGGCTTCTCTGCCTTTACTAGTCAGGCAGTAGCTACAGAAGAGAGCAGACAAACTAGAAAAGTCAGTAAAGAAGAGGTTAAAAAAAGTTTATTTTCTAGAGGAAAAAAAAACTCTTAAGTGAAGAAAACCTATTCTCTACCACTTGCTTTGTCTATTGTTCAGGGAAATTGTACTTCAGGGAATATGCTCAGAGTGAATAACAAAGGAAAAGCACCTATCATCGGAGAAGAACATTCAACACATTTGTGAATTCCGCTTAACTTCTAGCTTCCTTGTAGTAATCAGAACCTACAACCAGAAGTGAAATAAGCAGGAAGTGATATGACAAAAAGGAAGCCACATGATGAGGGAACATACTGACAGCTAAGAACACACTGCCAGCTGCCTTAGAGGTTAAGCAGGGCTGATCATGAATTTCTGTTAAGAACAGATCTCAAAGCCTTCATCAGATTTGTCAACAATGGCATCTCAAAGAACTGAGCAGAAGGATCAGCCACGTTTCCTTAAAGCTCATTCTGTGAGCACCTACTTTGTGAACACCAACAGTAAGACCCAGGCAGCAAGTCTCAGGCACAACCCACCTGAACATAACACCAAACAGCATCCATGGTACCCAACACAGTGTTCACAACCATAACACACCAAGCTTTTCAGAGTTACTCAGCTGGAGCCTGCCAAGTCCTCACATTACAGACAAAATCTCTGGCTCATCGAAGCCACTACAAAAATTTTGACTGTAGGCAAATTTTGCAGGAGGTCTGGAAAGAGAGCTTTCTACTCTGAGAGTTAAGTCTCCACCCTGACAAGTTCTTTACTAATGAATTATACACCCTACAACACATTCAGTAAAATGTCAGCAGAAAGTTTTAGACTGGCTTCTCTGAAAGCCCGAGGGTAGGGTGTGGATTCAAGAAGGAGATACCTACTACATAAGGCAGGTCCCACTCACAGCAAAAAAAAATATAGCTATAAGTATTACTGTATAATGCATGAAAAAATCAACAACTTTGAATGCTGAAATAATTGCAATAAGCATTGCTATTCCCTCACAGCTAGACAGAGCTTGTTAAAAACCAGCAGGGAAGACCAAACCTAATCAATCATCAGTCACTACACCATGAAGGTATCTGACATTATTTAGAATTCAATGAGGAAAAAAGAAAAATTACAGTATATAGAGCAGTTTTGTCCTGTTGAGAAAGGGGAAAATTTAAATATAAAGGGAAGTAAGATTTAGTCTGTTCTTTGTGCAACACAATATGTGGTTGATAATGCTGCATTAACATATACACAGACAAAAAGCTTATGGTTCACTGTTTACCAGCACTAAATTGCAGTGCTTGTGGTGTAATTGCTTTGGTCACTACTTGAGTAGCATATAGCTCCTAGGGCAAAAATACACAAAACTGGTTACATTTGCATTTCTGTTGGAAAATTGTTCTTCAAACTTCAGTTTTCAAATAAAATACACCCTGCAAACAGCTACAGTATATTTAATAAGGCACACTTCACCAGCATGGCCATAAAAAAGCACTAAAATCCTTCCTGGACATATCAACTATTGCATATCTTTGGTTAAATTCACAAGTGCAATTAGCACCTAGTGAGCAGCACTACATCAATGCCATCAAGCACATTATATCAATGAGTTTATTGCACCCTAACAACAATCCTCACTAGTTTACAGGACTCCAAAATCAATTTTAACCCAACATATCTCTTGTATGAAGAGATATACTGCAATCTTGAGATACAGCAGATACCTTAACAAGAAAGCATTTGTAAAACTCAGAAGAAAATTTTTTCAAAGCTTTGGCATCTCTTGCTGGACTTACCAACTTTTAGCCTGCATAAGTACAATCCTGTTCACTCAATTGCTGCTATAGTTATTAAATCCTACAAATGTACATAGCATACCAAGAGTTCTCCACCCGCCTTCAAGCTCAATAAAGCAATCCTGAGTATAAACATTTGTAAAAAGTCTGTATAAACCTACATAAACAAATCCCTTCTTTTACTAAAACATGTTTACAGCCTCTTCAAGATACCACAGGCAGGAAAACTGTATAGTAATCACAGCATGTATAAACATGCAGTAATATGCTGAAGTAACAGCCAAAGAGAAAATTGGTTTNATATATGTTCATGGTCAAGAAGAGAAGAAAAATTCACAATTTCTTTCCTCCTCCTACCTTTGACAGAAAATCTCAGGTCCTCAGATAGCAGCTACCAGTCAACATAAATCTGAAATTCAAAGTGCCTAGTGGTACTTATTACTTTCCACTCTCCTGAAGCACTGGGTGACAAGCCTTCCATGCCTCTTGCTTTCAGAAAATAAACAGCAGGTAGTAGATATCTCAAACCCTTCTGACCAAGCTTGCCTGCACCAAGTAATATACAAATATACAAAAGGAATGCCAAAAAGACAAGAAACATTTCTCGATTTATTCTTTGCTAGTAAGTATAACCATCTTAACTGTTTCCACTAAGTTAAAAGTTTACTCTCAAACAAGCTGGAACACTCTTACTTATGACATACAACCCAAAAGTAATACAGCTGATCGAGTGGAAGTGGAAATGAGCATCAATTTTTAACACAAGTGTTTGAGCATCACGGACAACACACGAAAAAAAGCACTTCAGACTACACAGGCAACAAACTCGGTTTCATTTTGAGATTATTAGCACCATAACAGTTGTAGTTAGACATAAACAAAGAAAATGTCATTTTACATTGACTTCCTCTGGTGATTGTATGTGTGCAAGGGCTCTTCGGAGTTCTCAAGGGTTACAATCAACTCTTCATTTCCAAAACCTAAACACTAAACCAAACTTAACCTCACAAGTGAGGGTAAAATAGAAACAATTCTTTAAGGTACGTCTATCTTAAGAGCCACGTGATTCGAGTTAAAGTGAATCAACTACGGAAGAGTTGCCAGACTCGAGCTCCTACAGCTCTTTACAGTTTTTGGGTGGGTTTTTACTCCCTCGCCCCTCCTGGCCATACCCTACTGCAGCAGCCGGCCGGGGTGTCGCGGCAGTAAGCACCGTGCGATCGCTGAGGGCACTCGCAGCCCGCCCGAGCGGGACCCGGCAGCGCCCGCCCGCCGCCCCCGCCGCTGTCAGGCGGGAGAAGCCTCAGCCGCTGCCGCCGCGGAGCCTCCAGCGCTTCCCTGCCCGGGCTGCCCGGGGCTAGGGCGGACGGGGACGAGCCCCTGCCTTGCCGCTCTCCTCCCTCATCCCCCGCAGGGACGGGAACGCCGGGGACCCCGAGGAAACCGTGTCGGCCCGCGGCAGAAGCAGCGGGGTCAGCCCAGGCATCCGAGCGGCGAGCGAGGCCGTACCGCCCGGCGAGGTCACAGCCCGCGGAGCGGTGCAAGGGCCGCCGCCCGGGAACGAGGGGGTCGCGGACTGAAGCGTCCCACCGCGGCGAAGGACCGAGGCCGCAGCG
>VZTB01011874.1:717212-728835 GCA_013397245.1 Thryothorus ludovicianus | reverse complement strand
GGAGTAGTGTGTAACCCAGACTTCTTCATGAGAGTCATTGCCTAAAGTTATATTAGAGCCTAGACTGAGATAATACATCTCTCTATATTATCTGTATTATATATATATCTTTATCATATAGATAATGTATAATACATTATATAGAGATATTTTCAACTAGAATTATGTTAGGTAAAAAGATAATTCAATCTCTTCACAAGGATTGTGTAGGCAGTATATAGGCAGTATACTGTACAAGAGATTTTTTCCTAAGGATTCATTTGACCTTTTTTGTGTCTCCTAATGTAAACACCTAAATTATTCCACAGCATCGCTCCAGAGTAACTTTTGTTAAGTCAACAAAAGGCTTTGTATCTCCAAATATTTGCTTCTAGTGTGATAGCACAATATAAATATTAGCCATAATCCGGAATTCCACCTGATGTTTATAAAATGTAACCTTGTCTCAGCTATTGAAGCCCTTTGATAAAGGTAAGGTCTTGCTGAATATTTTCATGTTCCTTGAATTCAAAATATTTTGACTGACAAAAATGCAAAGTTGTTTTTTTTTCCCAATGTGGTTTGTCCCTACACAATCTAACAACAGAGTGCAACCCAGGTGAAAACAGTGATGCTGTGTAAGGTCAGATCCCTCACTTAATCCTCTACTGCAAGAAACTCTGACAAGAGGATCTTCCTCCCCTTTAAAATACCCTTTTCAAAACACAAATTCAACTCAAATAGTATTGAAAATTCCACTGAGAGAAAAAACCATCACATACTAGCAGTCTCTACACTTAGTGGAGGTACTTCATGCTGCTTTCCTCTCAGCTGTTCCTTCTGCCTTTCTGCCACAATGGTTGTCAGAAGGATGCAGGAGGAGGAGCAACCCCTTGGACGACTCAGAGTAACTGCTGGATCTCATGAGGAGATGTTAGTGGTTTGGCATTTGCCACAGATTCACTTCTGTGGTTAAACACAGTGCAGCTTTTTACTCTGCCTTTCATACAATTTATAATTGAAAAGCAACATAAATCTAGCAGAAGAATAAGAAGTAGTCTGAATAACAGTTTGCTCTTAGGAGACAAATTATACAGATAAATTTTACTGATCATGTGGGACCCATGATAGGGCTGGAAAAAAGCCAGAGATGTGGTGAGAACAATAGGAAGGGGAGCAAGAGATGATTAACTGGCACACTGTCAGTATTATCATTGCTAAAGCTGGTGTGAAAACAACATTACAGTGTGTTTGAGGGGACTCATGAGAATAGATGAGTACAAAACTTGGGATTGATTGAGGGAAATCAGGGGTTTTCTGAAGCACAATATTTTGCTTGAGCAAAGGAAGGAACATGGTGATTGCACACTTGTTTCTTCATTAAATCCCTAACTGGTTTAGCTTTGTGACTTTTGAAAGGGTCAGCCAAAGCTTTGACTCTTTTAGAGGACATCCAACTGATCTACTTTCTAGTCACAAAGTCCACAGCTGCTTCTGGAGTTAGGCAGTGCATAAATAAGGCTTGGTATCTAGATCAGTTCAGCTGAGCATCGCAGGGCAAGGAGCTCTGTACCTTAAAATAGCAACACAGATCTATTTGAACAGCTGCAAAGGTTACCAGCTCCAATTAAGTCACACCAAGAGCTTGTGGTTTAATCATCTGAGGAAACATTGGCATGTGATCCTTGCCTGTCACACAGACAGCTGCTTACAAGTCTTTTCAAGTAAGAGATAGTTGTATATTCAGGTTGATTTAGGATGGCAGATATGGTGGGAAGAAGGATTGCTTCTGCTCCTTTGTGCATTGTTATCTTTCCCTGTTTTACAGAAAAGTAAAGCTTATATTTCTGGTTGCTTCTGTCTTCTGAGTGCTGTAATATTTCCAGTGGATGACTAACTGAAAACCCATTTATAGTAAATCATTCTGGAGAACTGCCCTACTGACATCTGGGATTTTGTGTCATTCAGGACNATATTCAGGTTGATTTAGGATGGCGGATATGGTGGGAAGAAGGATTACTTCTGCTCCTTTGTGCATTGTTGAGTTATCCTTCCCTGTTTTACAGAAAAGTAAAGCTTATATTTCTGGTTGCTTCTGTCTTCTGAGTGCTGTAATATTTCCAGTGGATGACTAACTGAAAACCCATTTATAGTAAATCATTCTGGAGAACTGCCCTACTGACATCTGGGATTTTGTGTCATTCAGGACTCACTTTCTCCCAACCTCTTTTTCCATTTTCTGACTTTTGTAGGTTTCTATCAGTCTGTCTGGTCAAATGTCTATAACTGGAAATGTTCCAAATAATGATGCAGAAGGGTTTCTTTGTTTGCTAGTTTGTATGGTCAATATATTCTCTTTGACAATCAACCATTCTCCATGTTTTTAACAGTGATGTTGACATTGTATTTGGTGTTTCAGTGCTGGCTGGCCTACTGAGAGCCTCTAAGCCATCACAGCAACACGGGAGGATCCTAAATAGCTCCAAAGTCTTACAGTAAATGTGAAATGCAAAACATGGCTTATTGTTTCCCTGGAGAGTCTCTGTCAGATAAATAAGTTACTTCTCTAGAATTTAGCTAGTAAACTTTAATTTCCTGGAAGCATAGGCAACATCAGGCAAGATTTAATTTCAGATCACTTCTGAGTCATGGAGGAAAGAAAGCCTTTTTGTTTGGAGGCCTCTCTTTTATCCTGCAAACTTAGTCAATTTTCATTGCAATTCTCACAGGACTTGATATACATGTACTTTGCTATCCTTTGTGTTTGTATCACCATCACATTAGAATAAGCTTCTAAGCCAAGAGCTGCCACTTTAATTTAGCTTGTCTAGAGCTCTGATTGCACTTTTACTGTCATTAATAGAAAACAAAATGAAGATATTTCAGGTATCTTCAGAAGTGTGATGGTTCTCAGCTAATGTAAGACTGTACTTTGTTTTCATTGTAAATTTTAATCAACAAGAATCTCCACTTTTTTTCCCAGAAATACATGATCAAAAGATGTTACATGATTCTTTTCTTCAGTACATAAAAGCATAGAGAATGAGAAATATGATAACTTGCAATATTGTACTAAAATTTAAAATTGCTCAGAAGTCCTGGAAGTCAAAACTATGGACTTGGACTACTGGATGAAACTTTTACCTTGTGATGAATCTTTTCGTCTATCTATCTAGATTATTACAAGATGTGCTCCTTTATGCTTACTGTATGTCCTGTACCTACAGCACCTTCAGAAAAATCGCTACACCTTTGTACTGACCAGTGCATAGTGCAATTATATTTTACCTCTTCAGTCCTGTGTATAGCCTGACCTGTTATCTTTATTATCAGTAACAAGGCAGCATCTTCATATTGCCACTGTACCAAAATGTCTTTCTTGGGAAAGGGGAAAGGCAGAGTGCAGTTTGCTATTTAAAATAAAACAACCTAAAAAATTGAAATAAGTGAGGAAGTGATAATATTAGTAATTACAATATGTTTTTGCAAAAATTGTGCCCTAAAGAATGCTTAAGCATAAACTTCTGCTTCTGGCAGGGTAACACAGAGGAAAGTCTCAGCAAGAAGCATCCTCAGACATAATGAAGAGACATATGTACATCAGATCTGCTAATATTTAGGCTCCTGGATGAAAGTAAGCAATATGAGAGAGAACCTTACCTCAGAATCAGGATCCCTTTTGAAGTGCTATTTTTAAATATATTGACTTTAGGAGATAACAGGCAGCACAATAGATCAGAAAATGCAGCTCTCTAGAGAGGAAAGTAGTTGGGAAGAGAAGTGATGCATTGGTCATGTCGCTGTGAAAAATCAGGGCAACACTGGTCATGCTGTAAGAATGGATGCTGCTGTCCAGTGTCTCATTATGATACTTAATTTTTGGGGGAGGAACTTTCCTTCTGTACGAAAAAGCAAGGTTTGCCCTTAAATACATTTCTGTCTATGAGGTGACTGACTGAGGCCCATAGGTGTTCATCCAAACCAAAGAGACTATGGGACAAGGCAATTGACTGTCTGAACAGCCTCCAATGATCTGAACCCTTGCACACACGTCTAAAAGTGATGTTTACATATTCAACACCACTTGCTGAATTTCTGTTCCTTAGGCTTCTTGTTTAAAAGAACCTAATTTTAAAAGATAGCAAAACGCACAATGTTTTTTCTGTTAGATTGCTATGTATAACACTTCTAGTGCTGTATAAATTTGCTGTTATTTGCTGTATAAAATGCTATTAACAATAGTAAAAGTTCCTCATATGATACAAGGGGGAGGGAGATAAATAAGAGCATATGTGCCCCCAGAATTTATGTCCCACACATTTGGAGATATGCTGTGAAAACTTCAGCTACTGCATGATTCAAAATTTGCAGCATGGGAAACTGAGTGACTTGTATCTGTGTATGTATTTATGTGCTTTGGTTATAAAGCTTGAGCTGAATGCTCTTTAATCTTTTCAACTAATAATGTAGTGCATTCAATTAGTCTTCTTGCTGACATTTTATCTGGCACGTGGCTGAGCTCACACATTACTGTGTTAGTAGTATGAAAAAATATACAGAAAGATCTTACAAAAAGATGTAAACAATTGTCTGTGCCTGCACAGCATGCTTGCCCACAGTGGTAATGAGTCAATATGTATTAGCTTTATATGGGATTTATTCTTCCAGTTAACTTCATATTTATTAATCTTTTAATTTATTAGATAGATAATTGCTTTAAAGCAACTCTTTTTAGAAAAGTCTTACTGACACTGAACTGTTTGAGAATTCTTAAATGGTGTTTTTCTCAGGAAGACTTTGTTCCAGCAAATATTTACATCGACAGAGGAAATTGTACAGTTTCCTCTACAATGATATTGTAGGAATATATACACAGGCATTATATACTAATATAGTAATGAAATACCAGGATTCAAAATGTTACAACTTTATCACTCAGTATAGTCCTTTCATTAGAGAACATTTACAGAAACTTTGTTCTCTCTCTTGTCATTGGTGCACAATACCTAGAGGTCATTCACCAAAGAGGGTTTGAATGGCACTTGTAGTCTGTCTACATTTGGGCTCTTCCATGGCACTGAGTGAACAGGCTGTAGTGCCACCAAGCCATCTTAGCCTCTTAGCTGACTACCAAAGTGGCAATAAATGCCTTCTCAAGTAGAGATGGTTTGGGTCATCTGGGATTAATGAAAGCTTTAAATTTTATTTATAAATAAATATCAGCTATGTGTGATATCCATGTCCATCTGCAAGAACCTTTTTGTATATTGAGTATTTTCCTTCCTCAAGAGTAAAGCTTTTGTACATCTTTTTTTTACAGTCATCTTTTTTTTATGGCTTGGTTACCATATGATCCAAAGCAACCCAGGACAACTATGAACTCTCAGTTCCTAATATAGCTCTAATTATATGGTGCTCATACATCCCTGGACAAAGTCTGTTACTGATATCAGGTAATTGCACTGGAGGGGGAAATATTATTAATTGATTGTTTGCAAAGAGATGATTACTCCTGGTGGTGTTTTGAAGCTGTTACTATTTTAAGAAAGAAACTACTTGAAATCAAACATGTTCAAACCTTTTCAGTCTATTTTGATTCTGGAAGATGGTGTGGAATTGCAGGGCATTTCACTACTACATTTTTAATCATGTATCATTGCTATCCTACCATGAAAAACAAGCATCCTACGACTAACCTGTCACCTACAAAGTATGAAGAAGCAGGAAGTAACTTTGAGGCTGAGTATTTGGCAAGTAAACCAAGAATAAAAATGAGAATAATTATGCTAATCAGAAAGCCATACTCAAAACAATTTTTAAAGAAGTGAAGGCATCAAGCCAAATGCCTAGAGTAATATTTGTATTTACCAAGCAAGCACATGACACCAGAAAAATGTATTAATACAGGAATGGTTACAGAAGCGAATTGTTCTCAGAGGTAGCAACATTAATTCCTTTCAACAGTTTGGTCAGAGAATGTAGAAAGAAAACAAATCCCTTAGGCCCATAGTGAAGTTTCACAGTCTTTACTAACGTAGTACTATGATAATTTATTTAAGTTTTCTATATATTAACAATAAGACTTCAGAAAGTAAAATGTAGTTGAATGCAACTTAAAGTTTTATGCAAAATTACATATGGATAAGATGTTCCTTTTCTGATGAATGGCACTCCTGTTATGTTCTCAGTATTTCTTTTCATACTGGAACACTCTGGAAACAGGAATATTCAGGCAGGATAAGAAAGAGTGCAGATATTTTTTTATCCACTGACATTCTTTTTCGACTGTCTAAATCTAAGACAAGGAGAGGAATCTCCTGCCTCAAATTACAGGAAGACTAACGTTACATTATCAAATCACTGCCTGGCATTAGCGCGGGGAGTTGCTGCGCGGCGGGCGCTCAGCCGGGAGCCGGCCGTGCCCTGGGTGTTATTCCCGCCGTGCCCGCTGGAGGGCAGCCTGTGCCCGCCACAGCCCCGCCTGCGCTCCGCCTCGGGAGGGCCCGGGCCGCGGGGGGTTAATCCTCCTGCTTCCTTTAAATTAAAACTTGGTGCTTTCATTAAAAACGAAGCTGTTTAAAAAGCGTACTGGCGTACTGTAGTGCAATGTCCGAGTTGTTTGAGGCAATTTTAAGACCTACTGTACAAATTTCTCAGTGTGGCCTTTCATTTAGCTCTTGTATAGTTTCAGTAGGATATGCTTATGTCCTCTACCAAGAGTAAATAATCTGCATTAATAAGATGTTACATCTTTTAAGTCGGTTCTTTTATTGCAGTTTTTTTTTATTTATTCAGGAAAAACAAGGTAGGGCATTTAGTGTTACCTTCTTCGAGCAGCTTTCTAATGGAAATGTGCTGCTACTAACTCCAAATTTTAGATACATTTCCTTCATCAACAGGACATCAGATAAATCTTTTGCATGCGAGGTCAGGTTTTCTGTCTGTAAAACCAGTATTTCAACTTCAGTGGTGTAAAATGTGGAGTGTAGCTGTACATTATAAAAGCACACTGTGCCAGTTTTTTTAAAGCAACCGCCTTTCCCCTTTGATATTGCCATCGTGCCTCTCGGCCATGCATTTACAGGCCTGAGCACTCAATGGGAACTGCTGCAGGTTCAGCACTTTTGAGAAACAGCTTACTTAGAAGTCTAAAGTTGGATTTAGAAGCTTAACATTTTTGGGGAAACTTGTTATGTTTTCATAACAAGTTATGAAAATTCTCATAACTTATTGTTGTTAAGACAAATACCTACCCAGTATATTTATGCTGCAACCAGTTTATATTTTTTTACTTCTACTCTGAATAACAAATCCTGGTTAAGGAAAGCTTTCCTTAATTTAGGGTGAGAAAACTGTCAGAATCCCTCTCAACCCCTTTTCTGTAACAGACAGCACAGTGTTAGTAGGCCTGGTAATTCAACCTAGGTGTCCAGAAAATTACCTAGGGAGGGAATAAAGTTTAATCACAACTAAACCAAAGGACATATATAAAAATAATTCACTACTCACGTCTTTCATAAAGGAATCAGGTCAAAATTAACTGAATATTACTCTTGAATTCCATGAAACCATAACATCATAATGTTGCAGTTATGTTGTTTGTTTTTTTTAATTACAGCATAATTTGAATAATTTACACAAGGAGTGAGTTCAAGATCATGTATTCATTAGTCAGACTAATTTTATTTTTCACTTCAGCTTGTATTTTTGGTCTTTACATGTAAGAGAAGGGCAGCAGTCCAAAATATACTTGAAAAGAACTGGCATTAGTTCTGACTTTGTCCTATCTGTTGAACAAACATAAGCTAATTTATCCTTGAACCTAGAAAGTGAATGCAGTCTAGAACAAAGCAGAAAAAGCATGTTTTAGTAGTTCTGCTGCCACAGGATCCAAGATCTGCCTGACTACCAGAGATCAGGAGTCTATGCCAAACAGTGGAAATTATAAAATACTTTCAGTTGTGAACAAGAAACTTACGATAAACAATAGAGAAAAAATTTCCCAGAGGAAATGTAAAATAATCCAACACATCCTTGGGTTAGCTGGTAGACAACAGAAGTTGAGAACAAATACTAAAATTCAATCCAGGAATACAATACCCACCATATCCTTCCTTTTCTTCCCCTGCTTCCCTTCTCATGAGATTTCAAGAACAGTGCTTTATTTAAGACAACATCCTCTTCTGAGGGCTATATGTGCTTTTGAAATATGCAATGTGCACCACAGTTTCTACAGCACACAATCTGTGCTGTAGAATCAAAACCTTTTTCTCTCCTGCTCCCTACTAGTATTTCAAGCTAGTGATGAAAATGAAAACTAATAAAATACCTTTAAATTTTCAGACTGCCTAAAGTAGTGGAGCTAAGACAAATATGTACTGTAAGCTCTGAGAACCTAAAGCTGTCTTTAACTCATCAGTAATATCCTATAATCCTTAGTCCTTTTATTTCTGTAGGTAATACAAATAGCAATTTTTATGTCCCAGCTGGCTGCAAATGGACAATGTTCATGCACTAAAAGCATACTGAAAATGAGGGAACTGGGTAGAAGAGTTTAAATGTAATATCTGTACATACAATAAGAAAATATGACTCGTTGTGACATTCACTTTCTGTTAGCATTTCACAAATTTTCTCTACAGCTGTATCACAATACTGCAGAAATCAGCAATGAAAGATTCAGGTTCCTTGCCAGAACATACATCTCATGTATTACAGAATGTACATCGCAGATTCTCAGAATGGCTGAGGTTGGAGATGACCTCTGGAGGTCATTTGATCAAACTTCCCTGCTCAAGACCCACTTTGCCAAAACCATGTCCAGATGGCTTTTGCATATTTCCAAGGATGAAGACTGCAAAACCTCCTTAAACAACCTGTATCAGTGCTCAGTCACTGTCCAGAGTAAAAAAGTATTTCCTAATGTTTACCTGGAACCTCCTCCTCTGTTTCAGTTTTTTCTGCCAGTGAGCACCACTGAAAAGAGCCTGGCTCCATCCCCTTTGCATCCTCCCTTTAGGTATTTATATACTTAAAAATACTTATTTTATATATAAAATCCCTCTGTACGACATATAGTTGCAGTAACATAAAATTCAAAACTTGACTGAAGATATTGATAAGCACCATTAATGCATTCATTGCTTTTCCTATCTGCAAGTTAAATAAAGCAGCTTGGTGCTGTGGTCTTATGGCTAAAGCCTAACTCAGCTAACAGGCAAGTGCCATTGAGTTCAGACTTGGTGTGAAAAGTCTGTGCAGCTGCAGCCACCCTAAGCTCAAGTTATAACATTCAGTATTCATCTGAAACTTCTCACTTCAGAAAGTGTAGGTTGAGGGAGATGCTTTAGATACCCCACAAAGTACCCCACTCTGAAATTCTAGCATTAATTTGAATTTAGTAATGATTCCACCTGTTTTAAAGAAGATTCAATTAAAATTAGGGACAGCATTTTAAGTTCCAAAAAAAAGAGTACAAAGTCAGCAAACTTACCTGGTTTATTGAGTGAGAAAAAAAACCAACCAACCTTCATCATTTATGTCTCAGTTTTATCTGTTTTTTAACATGTAGTCAACCAATTTTTCTCCAATTCAGTATCTAGGGCTTCTCATTAAATACTGTTGGGTTTTGAATTCCTTCTTGGAAATTCACTTTTTGAAAGAATGAGTAGGAAGGATCTTATTGTTATGTGGTATTTTGAAATACACTGTATTGTTCTCATGGAAAACTGTGTTCATCACAGCAGCAACTGCAGGCTGCAATTGGCTATTCTTTCATTTTCAGCCTCTTCTGGTATCATTAGATCATGGAGTTTTCAGGACTGTGGCATTTTGCAATTGGCATGGTTCTGGGCACTCTGTTCAGAGCAGTCCCAGAAGGTATCAGACAAGAACTTTGAAAGAGTTTTTCTGTGACACAGCTGAGCCTATCCTGTAATGGATCCTGATAACCATTTTGGTCCATCCTGGAGAAAACCTGCTGAATTTATAGCCAGCCTCAGCCATTCAAGAGGAAGAGGACATGTTCCATGAATCTGTCACCTCCTTCAGTTGAGTCAGTGGCAATACTTTGTTATGATGCTTTACAAAGTAGTGTTGTAGTGCCTGTATCATCCTTCACATAAGCAAACCTTGCTTTTTTTCCTTTGGTTACTTCTTTCCTGCCTTAGTGCAGCACATTTCCACAAGGCCAGCCCCTTCCTCACTTGCCCCATCCTCTAAACTTGAGGGAAAAGGGATGCTCCAATTGCTCACATTGAAGCACTGTTGGAATGTGCCTGGATAGGATATCCCTTACAAGAATTCAGTCAGGACTTGGCACCCCTGGCAAATTACTCTACTCCTCCTGTATGGCACCTTCACAGTGACCTGACATTTTCAGCAGCCTCAGAACACCTGCAACACGCTCTGTGTCCATACCACTCTCAGGGATCTTCCCCTACTGCAGAGTTAAACAGGAAATCCCAGTCACTCCTTATAGCTCTCCCTGCAGATGTGCTTCACCTGGTCTCGCACAGCTATAGACAGAGGCTGATAAAAAATGCAGGGAAACCTCCAGAACACCTTGTCCTGAAGCTCCAGAGCACTCTGCTCTTTCCCTTAGTACTTTGGGAATTTGATGACAGAAATCTTGTTAGGCAAGAAAGAGGATTCAGTGTTCTCTGGACTATATGTTTGCCCAAAAAAACTGCAAATCAACTTGGCTGGAATGTCCAGGGAATTCCAGTAAAAAAGCAAGCTTAGTTATAGGAACTGTTTAGACAGAGCAGCAGCTTGGCAGCTCAGGCTTCTCTCAAAGACACTGTGTTGTAAGCCATAATAATTATCCAATCAAAGCCATATTAACCTGTTCTTTAATTCTGGCAGAAGGAACACAGTCCATTTTCCTGAGTGAAATTGAGTTACTTTTTTTTTTTTTTAATTTTTCGTCTGAGATCAGATTTGTGTTCAGCCAGAGAGGTGCAGAGGCCAGAGGAGCTGAGTTAAATTACCATTATCAAAATAGATGATTAGAAAAGTGGCCAACAACATTTTTTTTCTAATTTTTTTTTATTCTTCAGTTTCTCTGATGTTTCATCTTAACAATTTTTCTGTAAGGGTATCATAACAATTATTTTACTGATCAGAATAATGATCAGTGAACATTCTTACAAGTGATACGTAGCATTTCTCTTGTTCAGATGCACTCTGGTAACGTACTAATGAACTTTGAAAGGTTTTAAAATGTCTGTAAAAGTCATTTCATCCCAAATTAGCGGGCTCCCGAGCTCATCCCTCATTTATCTTGACCAAAAGAGGAATCTCAGTCGCCTTAGCCCAATGCCGGTGGAAAGTGACACTTCGCAACAGCGCTCCTTTCTCCCGTCGGCCATGCTGCGGAGGAGGCGGCTGAGTGCCCGCACTTTTCCCGCTGTTATTTGGGATCGCTCCTCCTCCGCTCGGCGCGGGGCCGGGGCCAGGGGCTGCCCGGGGCTCCCCCGGGCCGGCAGCCGCAGCCACCCTGGGGCTCTGAACACCTGAAACATTCGGAGCCCTGCGAAAAAATATTAAACCTCCGCTGGAAGCGAGGGCCCGTACCCGGCCGCGGTGGGCAGGACGGAGGCGGGGCCGCTCTGTCCGGCCGTGGCCCCGGCCCTGGCCCTGA
>VZTB01011874.1:696525-717185 GCA_013397245.1 Thryothorus ludovicianus | reverse complement strand
GAGCGGAGCGGCGGCGGCTCGGCGGCAGCGGGATGGCAGCGCGGAGCTCCGCGGGGGACGCCGCGCTCCGCCGCGAGGCCGAGCAGTGGCTGCTCTGGGATAAGGTGAGGGCCGGCGGCTCCGGCCGGGCCGGGGGCCGATGGGGCGCAGGCTGCAGAGGCGACAGGAGCCGCGCTGTGGGGCCCGGCTGCCGCGTTGTGCGGGTCTGGGGTGCGCTGAGAGCACGCGTTTGCTCCTTTGGCTCTGCTCGCAGAGCTCGCTGACCAAGGGCTGCTCTCCCTCCATCCGGCGCAGGTGGGGCTCCCTCGCCTGCCGCGGCAGCCGCCGCTTTCCTCTGCAGGCTCCCCCGGCTGCTCTCCCCGTCTGCCTTTCACCTGGTCTGAACCACTTTTTCAAAAGGGCCTGTATTGTTCCGAACCGCTTCAGTCTCAGGGCACCTGGTAAAGTTAGATTGTTAAAGACCAGCGCACATTGCCGTGTTACCTGTCTCTGAATGTTAAATACCTCCTGATACCTTCAAATCTTTGTTTACTAAAATATTGATCCCAAAAGATATCTGGGCTCTCTTCAAAAACACTTGGAAATGCAGAGACTGTCGGTCCTGGTTTTTTCAGGTGTTATTTCCCTTCATGTTGAGACTTTTCTTTGCTTTTGGTTTTGACAGCATTATATACAGAAGTAAAACCTTCTATGTGTTTCTGTTTTCCTCATACCTAGAGAAATATCTTGCCATAGCGGTGGTCTGGAAATGGTCATGTAGTTGGCTTACTGCTGCAGGTCCCACTGAGATGCAGGCCTCTACTGGCTCATTTGGTTTACATTTTTTATGTCCCTCTTCATATAATTTGTTCATTTGGCTGTATTGGAACACTGGCCATTGGCCCCCTTCAGTCTGAAGTGAGTCCCCCGGGCTGAGCACTCAGCAGTGCTCTCTGAGCTTTGTGCAGCACACATTCCTGTTTGCCAAGGCATCTTCTGCTTATTTCAAAAATATCAGTGGAAACATACAATAATACTTTTTTTAGTATTCTTTCAGGTTCTAAAGGACATCATTAGAAGTACCTCAAGCTTGTTGTGATTTCTCACTAAAGATCAGTCGACTGTTTAACTGACCAGATACCCAATTCTGATTTTATTAATGATAGAGCAGTGCCAAACTAGTCCTCTTTTCAGAAATGCTAATGCATCACATCAAATGACAGTAAGCTTTTGTGTCTTTTTTTCCCAGTTTAATTGATTTTGAGAAAAAAAAATAGAGTTTAGAGCCTCTTACTTACATAACTTCCTTGACCAGCATTAGTTATATTCCTGTCTTCTGTGTAATAATTTGCTTTCCAACTGGTTATTCTGATTATTTTGTTAAACACTCTGGAAATCTAATGCCGTATCCCTTATAGGATCTTTACTTTTGAAATGCTTTGTTAACACTTGCATCTTTGACCCAGTAATAATTGACTAGTGTGCAATACTCATTGCTGATTGCTCAAAAATGATGAGGTGTTTTAATTTCTCAGGGAGCTGTTGCATGTTTCTATTGAGCAACAGAAGAATCAGATCTAACCCTTGTCCATTTACTCTGATATAAAAAAAAAGTTCCTTTTTGACATGCAGAGATAGGTTAATATTTAATGGTGATAAGCCCTGTGTTTCTTACAAAATAATTGTCTGCAAGAGCAAGCCCTTATGGCTGATGGCAGTCCTGCTGACCTAACTGGAAGTTTCTACCTACCTGACAATTACTGTGCTTGTTACCAGGCTGTTTTCATCCCTCTGTTCATTACAGTAATAGCATATTTTTCATTCTTTCTATTATTAGTCATAAAACTATGAATAGAAGGTAGCTTCTGGTTTTAGTAAAAATAAAATCTGTTTAGTCAGAAGTTTTTTCTCTCCTCTAAAACCTCATGGAGACTCCTCTACTGATGATAACTCTTTGAGCCTTCCTGTAGTGTAGATTAAAGTAAATAACTCAAGTGTTACCAGGTGATGTTCAAGCTAATTGCTCTAGTGGATATTAACTTGGTATTAAATCACCTGCCACTGTATTCACAGAAAATGGCACTCCCATACTCACACCTGCTTTAATTTGAGAGCAGAAAAAGCATAACCCGAGAGAATCAATGAGAAATGAAAAGCCAGCACTTTATCCTGATACAGTTTGGTCCTTCTTTGGTAGTGATGCTGTCAAGAGTTTGTTTTAAGCAGAAGGAAAAAAGCCTAGACCAAGATTAGTTTTGTATTTTTCTGTGTACAATGGCATCATGACCATTCTCCACAAAAAAAAAAAGGCAGGTTCTTAGGAGAATATAGCCTTTAACAGTTATAACAATAGTTCTGGAAGAATCCTTCTGCAATATTGAACAGGCTTGGCGTGGCTTTTAACATTATTTGGTGTGGGGTGGAGGCAGGCAGTGGGGAACAACTAAATTAATGCAACAAAGTTTTCTTCAGAATTATATGGACTGAAACTCTTAAGACTTGGGCAGCCACCTGGATGTGTACATTTAACCAGACTTTAAAAACTGGAGGATCCCTCTAATTTACAGTAGATACCAAACCTGGGAGATTCCTCTTGACAACAACAAACATAAACCTCCTTGGCTGTGAGAGCTGCAGGATGCTCCTGATGTCCTTCTGCCTTGGCATTACACTTCTAGTCTGTAGAAATGTGGGAAGTATCTACCTGAAAACACACTCATTTCAGCATTAAGAGGTGACTGGTGTGCACAAAGCTCACGCAGAGGAATTAAAAGGTGACGAGGCAGTGTACTAAACTGGATGCAAATGGTGTCGTTCAGGCTTTAACTTTGAGACATAGGCCTGATGTTAAAGCAAAAACTTGACATCACCTTGTAAACAGCCTAAAGTCAGTTATGCTGCCCTATATATTCTATAATAACATGGAATTATATTTATTTTTACAGAATGTAATTACTCAATAATAATAGATAGTTGTTGCAAGCTGCCTGCAAGGAAGTGTCAGATACAACATTCTTAGTAAATTGGTAGGTTTTGCACTGGAAATCAGTAATTCTGGGGTACCTAATTGTTCATTGCACTCAAGAAGCTGTATTTCTTTTTTTTGGTTGTTCTTTAGCTTAGTCTCCATTATAAAGTTTGCTCATTAGTACCAAAAGCTCTTTAGCTTTTTCAGTATGTATTTAAACTATGTTGTTTATCCTGTGGCAGTGGGTGCACAGGTCAGTGATTAGGACATCCTGACTCTGGTCTCAGTTTGATGTGCAGAATGTTTATACCTTTGTATGCAAACTTACATTCCTATTGCTCTGTGTGTTCTGCAGCATTTTCTGAAGCTGTAGAAGATATATGGCATTGCATTTTTTTTTCCTTTTGCCTAGAATGATATGCTTTCCCTTGCTGTAAGCATACCTAGATCATCCAGGAAATAGTAAAGTCTGTGATTTTTATGAGTTCATTTAATTGCCTAGAAATCAAAGTTTGTGTCCCTTTGGAAATTATAGTCTTTGTACTCTGAAATAAAGTGCATGTAGTCATGCAGTGAGTAACCTGCTGCCTCTCCAGGTAATCCTGCTGTCAGGAGTCTGCCACCTGCCATCTGTCCTCCTGGCTCATCAGTTCTCAAGAAATCAAATACTCAGCTTCACAAGTCTCATGTTATTACATTGACAAGTTGAGACAGGACTTTGCTAATTTCCTAAGTCTGGAAACAAAAAGAGTAATTAAGAATAGAGAACCTGTGGAAGCAATATACCAAGAAAAGCAGTGAAAGTTAGAAACTCCTCGCTGTTCTCAAGTGGTCTGACATGGCCTTTTGGTTGCCACTCTCGAGTAATTTTAGTTAAGAATTTGGCTGTAGTTTCTAGGCTTTAATCCTGTGGTTGTGCTTGTTTTTACAAGCATTACGTGCAAATATGTTGGAAATTATCTTCTGCCCAGTCTGCTTAGTTTTGCTGCTACCTCTGGTGCTAGCCAGTCTTGGTTATGATTTAATTTGTTTTAAACTCTACGTGTAGTGCTATAGAAATAATAAATATTTTTTAATAATTAGCTTAACTTTCTTAAATGTTCAGTGTAGTTCTTGTGAAGAAAAATTCTCTGAACTGTTAAAGTGCTGCTTTTAGTTTGTTTTGTTTTGAAAAATAGAAAACATTAAAATAGATATCTTTTAATGTCACAAATAGTGAGACACACACGCATTACTGTCCAGGTGGCATGTTCACAATAAGTAATACTTGAGGTTGTACTGTTTTAAAATTAAGAAGACAGCAGGAGTTCTGGTGTTCTTGAAGTTGTGTGCCAGAGAATTGGACAGAAAGTCAGTTCTGTTAAAACAAACAAAACCTCACTTAGAATATCTGAATTTTGTATCAACAGAATCCAAAAACTTACGCAATCGTGAAACAATTGCTTGCGGAAGGAAATGCCGGAGAACTGCAGAAATACTTTGGCTCACGGATGGAGTTTGGCACAGCAGGGCTCAGAGCTGCCATGGGAGCAGGGATTTCCCACATGAATGACTTGACTATTATCCAGACAACCCAGGTATTGTGTTCAGCACTTTATCTCACTTAACTGGTTGTTTATATGAATGGAAGAGCCTCGTTAATGGCAAGCAAATGAGTATTCTATGGAAGTACAAGTGTCTATTCTTCCAGTTTTTAGAAGTAATTTAAATTATAATTATTAGCTGAGTGCTGATCTCTGAAAACAAGCAGAGAGAAGCTATTAAACCATTAAAAGAAGTTACTTTCCCTATTTGATTTGCAATTTAATTTGTACACAGCTGCAGTTAAGCTCAAGTGTAACAGTTAGTGCTGTTGTAACAACTACAAAAAAAACCCTCAAAGGTAGCCAACATTTGGCTAAGCTTTGTGTGTGCTGGACACTGATTTACAGAAAGGCAGTGAAGGTGTGTTTACATGTGTGCATCCCAAAGTAGATCTACTTGGGGAAAAACCCACAACCTTTATAGCTGCAGCCTGGAGTAGTGATGTATCATGTGCTGAAGAGATGTCGTTATTAAGGGTGAGATTTGGTTAAAAACCTGAAACACTGGCCAGCTGTTCTCTTCCTCATGTGAGACCTAAGACAGCAGAATCATTTCTCAAAACCTGCAATTCAGATAAATTATGTTACCTGTTCAAAATTTTGGAGTTGATTCTGATATTTTTAAAAAGTACTTAAATGCTGTCTAGGTTTGCAATATTGACTTGAAGTTGTCTGATATTTCTTGGTGTTTATTGGTCCTGGACAAGCTGAACCCCCAAGCAGTTCAGTGAGATGCTGTGTGTGCTCAGCTTCCTGAGACATCAGCATCTTAGCAATTATCTTAATGTGATGATAAATCAAACATCAAGATTGGGTTAATGAGGTGGATTTGTTATTGTCTTTAGGGATTTTGCAGATACCTTGAGAAAAATTTCAGTGACCTGAAAAAGAGAGGAGTTGTGATTGGGTTTGATGCTCGTGCTCACCTTTCCAGTGGAGGTAGTAGCAAAAGGTACATTTTAGGTTTTGTATCTAGTATTTTGTAGATACCTTGTGTGATCCGTGATGGATTTATATCTACTTTGACTGTATTGTCTTTCTGTAAAGTGAATTAATGTGTGGGATTTACAGTATTCTTACATACAGGTAATGCCAAAGCAGTCCTTAGGGTTGTGCTGTGTCTATTGGGAATAGTGGGTCTGTTTAATAATTGAGATATGTTGATAAGTGGTGGTGTTTGTTGTTGGGATTTTGTAATTGCATTAAGGGAGGAGGGAAAGCTGTGAATTCTAGGAAAGTAATTGGTAAGAAAATGAAAATATTTCCTAGGTATCTTTTCTTCCTAGGTTTGCAAGACTTGCTGCCAATACCTTCATCAGTCAGGGAGTTCCAGTGTATCTGTTCTCTGATATAATACCAACTCCCTTTGTGGTAGGTTTTTCTGTTCTATCTTTTTATGTATTTTATCTGCTTTAAATGCACACAAATTCTGTCAGATACCTTGCATTACTTAAATTAAGGATCATTACACAAACCAGTCCTTACCTTTTAAGCTCTTCCTGCATAGAATCTTGTACTTCTTTAGCTATATATTGTTTATAATATCCATAGCAAAAAAAGGGAGAATGTGGAATGTCAGCAGATTGTTGTGGAGTCTGAAGCCTGAAACATATACCCACATTTGGCTGAATTTTTTTTTTGTTTGGTGTTTTTTTTGTTGTTCCTATTTGTTCTTTTAGGTTTTTTTGAGGGGAGCAGGGGCAAAGGCAGGTATTGAATCCACAATAACAAGTTGTTGGAGTGCAGTGGTGGTTTGCCAGAAGGGCTGTTGAATTGTGTCCACAATGCCCCCATCAGAACACCAGATGTCTCCAGAGCAATACAGAAAAGCCCTGCTCTTGGCCCGTGTACTCAAAGTAATCATTTCTCCCTACACCAGTTGCTCCAGTGAGCATTGCAAACAGAGCACAGTGGTATAGAGACTTTCTACATAGCATATTGATACAAGTTTTTGTAGATTTAGTGTCAGATTCTTCATAGTTCAGCTTAAGGTGGTGTTGCAAGAACTGCAGTTGATTGCATTTCACTATTAAATAAAGAGCCAGGAGTAAATACAAATTGGACCTGTGTTCATGTATAATGCTTTATTTTAATTCACTCCATTTGTTTTGAGCTAATTTATAAGAGCTGTCTCCAAAACAATTCTGAACACAGATGGAGTGGCTGCTCCCAAAAGACCACGTGGATGAGACTGCTTGAGCTGCAGTCTCTGCCCCATGCTGGCTTCTGGCATCACCCCACAGACTTGGCACCCTCTAAGTACCTCAAGTCATTCTACAGTAGGCAACACGTGCATCTGGCTCCCTTCTGGAAATACACTACCCAAGAGATTCACAAAGCTTCTGGAGCAACATTAATAACATGTAAATGGAAAAATGCACAAGAAAAACCAAGGGCTAAAGTTGTGCCACATGGAGTCTAGTGGAGCCAGTACTATTTAGCTTCTGCTTTAGGGAGCCAGTGTGTAGGAATCACATCCTGACTTTCTTTTCATTCAGTATTATGGAAGTATTATATATGCACAAGAAGAAATAATATGTAATATGTTGCACATTCTACTTCAAGTAAATTTCTCTTGTTACAGCCATACACAGTAACTCATCTGAAGCTTTGTGCTGGAATTATGGTTACTGCTTCCCATAATCCAAAACAAGACAATGGTTACAAGGTATTCCAATGTGATCTATTTTCTGGCTTTTTTTTTTTTTCCATGTAGAGAAATGAATGCAATTTTATATAGTTCCTATCATGGTATAAACTTAATTAATTACTAGTCTATCTCTCTTCTCTCTTCTATGTATTTAAAGCTAGTATTGTGTTAAACTATTAATGTAATTTAAATCTTTGCTCTAGAAAGCAGGATGCCATTGTAATTTGCTATCCACTGAAAAAAACACAGCTGTGCACCAGTCATTCAGTAGCTGTGCAATCACATACAGACTGTTTCCAAAATACAAAAATGGAAGTTTTCTCTGTGAATTACTGGGCCTTGTTTTATGTTTCCTTATGGCTCTTGATATCTTTTGATAAAATTAAACTGCTTTTTGTTTAATAGAATAAAAATAAGATGTGAGAAGAAACACTGAGAATATGAACAGAACACTTTGAGTATATCTAAGCCTAATTTACTCTAATACTCTACAGAGTGTACTGCACCTTAATCAACAAAAAGCATAACAAAACTCTTACAAGATTATTGATCAAATACTCACTTGCCTATTTTTTATTTAGGTTTACTGGGAAAACGGTGCTCAGATCATTTCCCCTCATGACAAAGGAATTTCTCAGGCTATAGAGGAGAACCAAGAACCGTGGCCTCAGGCTTGGGATGACAAATTGATTGACAGCAGCCCACTACTTCATGATCCATATGCCATGGTCAATAAGGAGTATTTCAAAGACATACAGAAACAGTGTTTCTACAGGTGACTGGTGTTAATTCCTTTAAGAATACAGGATATTCCATCTAGCATGTTAGCCAGGCAGTTTAAATTGATGGAAGTGAGGCCGCAATCCTGCCATGACAGTTCTGCCTGTGCTTTTTTGTCATCTTTTGTGGCAGCACTGCCAGCTGTGTACTGGCATGGTAAGCCAGTTCATAAAGCTGTCCTGGCTGAAGTCCAACCCAGCAAAGTGAGCAAATTTCTGATGATATCAACTCCCTGTATTTTCATGGCCAAGTGCTACAGCAAGACTGGGGGTGCTGGAGGTGAGCTGGTGTGGACAGCCCACCAGCCTTTAAACAAGATTCTGAGGAAGAGACTGAGCCAATTAAGCCAGTTATGGACAAAGAAGGTCTTGCTCTGTCATTGCAGCCTTGCTTGTGCTCCTGGTAGTTTTGGGTGCTTTAAAACAGCCTACTCCTCTCACTTGCTGAGTACAATCTTTACTCAGCAAAATGAAGTGCATATTTCTTTTGCTGATTAACACTTAGAATTGATTTATGTAGTGGATGAGTATCAACCTTTTAGATCTGCTTATTTTATGTAGAAATTTTAACCACCAGTAACCATGTTCTTACTCTTGCTAAAAAACAGTCAGGAGTTACTAGAAAGTTGGGACTTTCAAAAGAGTTACTAGAAAGTTGCTTTTTCAAAATTGGAATTAAATGTCTCCTTAGGAGTTTGCATGATTTTAGGTATGCCCAACGCTTTTTACTTCCTAAAAATGAGTGTGCTTAAATTGGGCAGGCTGCTGTTGACTCACTGTGTTCACAGTCTTTGGGGGTCGTTTAAATGCTAGAGATGGGGATGAAGGCTCTCTTTAGTCAGTTGTATTTTTTTTTCACTCACCTTCTGTAGATGTGTAGACTGTACTGTCGAAATCATGTACTCCAGTGATTTGCACGTGCTAGGATATTGGATGCCAAGAGTGACCCATATTGTTGAAAAATTAGGCTAAGCTGATTTTCAAGCCATTGCTTTTAAAATCTGAACTCCTTTAATTCATAATTTTAACAGTGATATAGAATACTGAGTTGTGTCAGTTTTGTGCAGAACAGTCTTCCATGTCCAAGTTTACTGTTAACCTGTTTTATTTCAGGAATATAAACAAGGAAACAAACCTGAAATTTGTTCATACTTCTGTGCATGGCGTAGGACATAAATTTGTGCAGTTGGCATTCAAGGCATTTGACCTTAGCCCTCCTTTTGCTGTGCCGGAGCAGAAAGATCCTGATCCAGACTTTCCCACAGTGAAGTATCCAAATCCTGAAGAAGGCAAAGGTGTTTTGGTAAACAGATTTTTATTTCTTTTAATAGTTTTGATGTCTTTCAGTTTTTTCCTTTTTGCCAGAAGTCACAGCTGTAGATATTGGTGAAAAGTCTATTTTTAATCTGTTTCATAGCCTTGCATTTAGTTGTAGAGTTAACTGGTGTCTTTTCATTGATATAACATTCTTTGAGCCAGTCAGGTAGTAATTAGCTATAACTTTCAACTACTTTGTTCTGTGCTCTAACAGAATGGGCAGGATCTTCACATGGGACAAAGTGATAGTTAATCTAAAAAAAAAAAATCTTCTCAGTTGTTTTAGGAAGGCTTCTGCTCTTTTGTTCTAACGTAACACCAGGAGGGGGCAGGAGGAGTCCTGAGAGGTGTTTAGAGTTTCTGCTGCTATTTCTGTTACACGTTCTTATTGAAGGATCCCATTAAATCTAGGTAACTTTTAAGTTGGGCTACAGAAGTGATGTAGGTGAAGTTTAACGTTATGACTATGTTCTTTTTCTGCAAAGCTAAAAGTTTTTGGGTTTTTTGAGAGACACAAAATTATTTTGGGTGTTTGCAATTAAATAAATTGGGAAAATTGCTTAAAACCTATAAAGAAAGTGAAAATATTATTTGGGAATATTAACACTCATCTGGTCCTGCTTGCCACTTTTCCAGACATTGTCTTTTGCTTTGGCTGAAAAAGATGGGGCAAGAATCATTTTAGCAAATGATCCTGATGCTGATCGACTGGCAGTGGCAGAGAAACAAGAGAGGTATGGTAATGAAGTACTGCAAACCATTTTTACTCCCAAGGTTAGGCTCATTTGGAGAATTCTTGCTACTTGTGTTGCAAATAAGAATAGTTACACTAGTAATTTTTTGGATTAAAAACATAGAAATGTGATCAGACTGTGAAGCAGACCACTGTAGGGGCAGGATATAAAATAATGATCAATATTTGACAATGTACAGAAGCCTGAATAAATAGTTGACACTTGCTGTACTTTAGGCATACACAGAAGCATGTGAATTGTTATTGTGCTGTACCTTTTCAAAGGTAGGTTTTCAGTTAGATTTTTTCCACATAAGACTGATAAACTTTTTGTCATTTTAGGTTTATTAAACAATAACTTGGATTCAGGAGAATCTATATAGTTCCCTGATAATCCCTTGTTCTTTAGTATGAGTGTCTTCTTTCTTAAATCCTGTTAAATCAAATATTTTACTAATCATTAGATGATTTGTGCTTCTCTTGCTCAGTTGCCCACTTCTTTACATGATGTTACGTATTTGCATTTCACCTTAAGGTTTTTCAAAGTTTGGTGCTTCCCTGTGTAGTCATTTGTACTCTCCCCTTCAACAACCACCTCTATGTGCATTATTTATCTTTGCATGTCCAGTCAAAGAAGGGGATCACAAAATGTAAACTTAGTTAGGGGCTTATCATAAATTGTTCATATTTGTGAACTGTAACCTATAGTTCTGACTCAGTGTGGCTGTCACCTCATTTCATGCCCTCTGACATCCTGTGCTTCTACAATTCTTTACATTTCTGCATTGTACTTTTATCTGATGAATAAAAGAAAGCTGAAGTTCAAGAACTTGGTATCATATCTACAAAAAGTGGTGTTTCTTCTTTATCTACCTTGATAAAATAGAAACTAATCTAAACAGTTATAAATTATAAATCATTAGTAAAAATAAGCTTCAAGGTTTTCAGCTTAGAGAGGAGCAGAAAAGAAATCTGCTGCTGGGCCAGCATATATGAATTCCCTGTGCATGAGAGCTGGAAGAAGGATGTACAATTATGGCAACAGTCTTTGGTACCCAAGGGATGATATGGGCATCTGCTAGATGTCCTCAGTGGTTGTGGATTAATTAAATAGTTGAATCTGTATGACTTAGACAAATTGCAAGTCCAGTAAAAGAAGACAGTGCAAATACCCATTTTGCTTAACAGATAACGAAAAAAGCTTTGTGGCAGTATTATCTTTGGGGTTCTGGGATGCTTTTAAACTCATTAGCCTCACAGCATGAACTAAGGAGGTTTCTCTGCCTTTGGAAGAAGAATGGTCATTTGTGGACACTGCTGTATCTTGGACAGTGTTAGTTGGAAGGTTCATATTTCAATGGTTTTGGTCTGTGCCAGCTTCAGTTGGCAATTCAGCAGTGAGGAAAAGGTATAAAAAGTTTCAAATTTTGCTAGTTATAATGGACTAAAACAAGAATGCAAAATCACTCATGCTTTTTGTCTGCAAACTTTGAGCTACCAGAAGCCTGAAGAGGGGTGTTAGTTTACTGTGTCCATTCCCAGTGAGGGCGTGGTGCTCTCATCCTGCTGCCTCTCTGCTCCTTGTTTAGCCAGTCTTTAGTTGTCTCCTAACTTCCAGTCCTGTGTCTTCTCAGACTTCTGCCATAGCTTTTCATACACTAATCAAACATTAATATAGGCTTCTACAGTATCTGTACTTCTTCTTTGACAGAACCTCCTGCTAGAGCACACTCTCTCAGCACTCTTACACTAAGTTGCCGCTGTGCATTGCTTTGTGCCTGTTGGCATCAGTAAATGCAGGAGACTGAGTCTGCTTCTCTTTCACAACAGGTACTGTTTCTGTAGGTCTTGGTTTTGTCAGTTTGGAAGTGTCTCTGTCTCCTTTTGTGACTGGGAATTTTTTTGACTGTTTTGACATTTGTCTTTCTTTTTTCTTCATTTTTTTCTAGCAACGCATCAATATTAATCTTTTTTACCTATTTAATATTTTTTTCCAATCTTCCCAATGACTAATGGATGTATTTGTGATTAAATTTGAAGTATTTGTCACTAAGTCAACTTAAAAACACTGATCACTTGAGAACTGTATTTTTGTGTCTCTGTGCTTGTCTTAATCACTGAGTTTATAACTTGTATGCTGAATATTTTTGTTTTACTTAAAATATATTGGAAATACCACTTTTTCATCTTTGGATAACTGCAAAAGCTTGTGTGTATGGTGGAGAAGAAAGGTAACAGTTTCAGAATGCTTTGGGGGGGGAAGATTTTCTATTTGTTCATTATGAACACATGATACCTTGTTACTTGGAATTCCAAGGCAGTGGTTTATTTGTTAATACTCATTTATAAAAGAACCAACAGATTTTTTTGCCCCCTGTATTATCCTTTGAATTTATGTGCTTTCTAATATTTTTTTGTCTCTAGTGGTGAATGGAAAGTGTTTTCTGGAAATGAACTAGGAGCTCTTTTAGGCTGGTGGATCTTCACTTGCTGGAAAAATAACAGTAGGGATACTCGTGCCATTAAAGATGTCTACATGTTATCCAGTACTGTTTCTTCCAAAATCCTGAGAGCAATTGCACTAAAGGAAGGTTTTCACTTTGAGGTAAGCAACATGTTTGTCCTGGGTTGATGCTAAATTGTATCCCCATTCATCTGTTTCGCTCAAAAATAAGTGTTGTACCTTTAAAAATTGGATCTGAGAGTGAAGAAGACACACTGGAATTCCTGAGGCAGTTGTTTTCAAAACATAAAGATAAGGGTCTGCAGTTTTTCGGACTCTCACAGCCTGTGCTTTTTAGCAGGGTGTGGACAGCACAAGAGAGCTCTCCTTTGCNATTCCTTCAAAGTGTCATATGTTTGTATAACATTGCTTTTCTTTTTAATGCCTTTGATTTCTCCTCACTGCTGTAGGAAACACTGACAGGTTTCAAGTGGATGGGCAACCGTGCCAAGCAGCTCATGGACCAGGGCAAAGCTGTTCTTTTTGCTTTTGAGGAGGCTATAGGTAAGAGACAGAATGTTATGTTTTCATATCTTGCAAAATAGTGGAAATAGAACTTCAAAAAGTGACAGAATTGCAGAGAGTCACAGAATGGGTAAGGTTGGAAAGGACTGTCAGAGGTCACTTGGTCCAACCTTCCTGCTCAAGCAGGGCATCCTAGGGCACATCACACAGGACTGGGCCCAAAAGGTTCTTGAATATCTCCAGGGGAGGATATTCTACAATTTCTCTGGGCAACCTTTGCCAGTGCTCTGTTAGCATCTCAGTTACCAAGTAAAATGTAAAAAAAAAAGTAAAAATGGCAACCTAAGGGTGTCCTCAGTACAATGTGAGTAACAGTAATTCCAGTGAGTAACAGGTAATTATCTATTTGTCTAATTGATACTAATGGTTAGAACATTTGTATCTCCACTTAGCACAGTTTGTGAGCTAGGAGTATACATCTATAGTAGCATGGCTATGCAGATTTGGACTGCAAATTCTGCATAAACTATTTTTAAAAAAAAAGAAATAACACATTTTTCAGACTTGAAATTAATTTTTTTTTTACCTGACAGATTTAAGCTCAGTGTAAATGTGAATAAAATAAAGTAAAAACTACCTCAAATTACATTTGTAAACTGGAAAGCCATGGTTGAAAGCCACAAATGAAAATTATTAATTCATGAGGAGGAGATTGTAAAGCTGTAATGCTATTTAAGTATCTCAGTTTCTGAAAGCCAGAGAAAATGTGACTAATTTCATAGGTAATTATCGATGTTACCTTACACTACTATATAAGGTAATCACATTTGAAACAATGCTATACTTACATTGCCCCTGCAGTGTGCCATTTCTCCTTCTAGAAAGCTCTGTAAGGATCTGGGAGCATGTGGCACTGATATGATGCAAATCTCTGTCTTGAAATTCCATTAAATACCTTGTTTGTTAAAATAGTAACTGATTAGAAGATACTTTATTTTTTTTCTACTCTTGGTTTTACTCTAAAATGTCTGTACTATGGTAACGTGCATTTCTCCTTTCAATGGTGGTGGCTAACCTTCCTTCCCCATTCTATTTTGTGTTTAAAAATGTGTCAAATTGTATCTGATGTTCCTGCTTTAGGGTATATGTGTTGTCCTGCTGTTCTGGACAAAGATGGTGTCAGTGCTGCTGTTATAACTGCAGAGATGGCCAGCTTTTTGGCAACCAGGAATTTGTCTTTGTCTCAGCAGCTGAAAGCTGTCTACGATGAGTGAGTTCAATTTTAATTTTTTATTTATCCGATTTTCTCAATTTCACATACTGGGGTTAATACAGACTCAATAGCAACCTATAATTTCTAAAGAAATAAAATGTGGATTATTGTATTAGTAAGACAATTCTGTGCTAATAGTAGTCTTCTAGAAAGTGTTCCTGCCTTGTGGACACGAATAATATTTATGACTTTGTTTTGTGTTGTTTTAAGGTATTTTAAAATATAATAATAACTACCTTACTAATTCTCTATTAGTTAGTGAGACCTTTGTGGTGTTTTTCTTCAGTTGTCTGAAAGGTTTTTTCCTTTTGGAAAGTTGTGCACTTGGGTCCTTTTACAGAAGAATGGGCAGGTTTTTGGCCAGCTGTATTGCTGAGCTGTAAAGATTATAGTGCTTTTTGCTGCTTAAATGAGACAGACACATAAAATGTTGATGGCAGGATTGGGTCTAAGTAGCTCTGGCTTATTTATGCTATACATAGAAGCCAGCTTGCTTCTGTCCTTGTAGGGCCACTTATGATTAAATTAATTCTAGTTGGCTCTAAAGTTAGACTCTTTATTGTATTATTCTGTCTTTTAACGTGATAGATTATTGTTGTTGAGTTTGTTTGTCCTTTTCTCTTTTTGCTCCTGATTAATGAGATTTGAGCTGATTATGCAGAAGTGCTGTGACTGGCCATGATTCCTGGCTATATACAGCTGGGTATCCCTCTGAGAGTTCTACTTTTTCTTTTGTTCTTTTTTAATGGGTTCAAAGAAATCAATAGCAAAGATGAATATTGGATTTCATGGGGGAGAGAGTGGTTTTTGTGGAGTTTTTGGGTTGTTTGTTTTAAAGGAAGGAGCAGCACAGGCTGTTTGATACTGTCCAGCTCTTCCTGTCTCATAAACACTAACAAGGGAGTGTAGAACCTACAAAGAAACTCATGAAAAACTCCAGCCTTTGTGCTGCTTGTTTTGCCAATCCTGAGTTCTCATTTGTGTGCAGCACTAGCCATGCTTGTTTCATCATGTCTTCAGGAAGAATCAACTAGCAAAGACTTGCTAATACTGAGTAGATAAATGGGGTGATACAAAAGGATGAAAGAGGAATTCATAGCTAGAGCAGCAAATACAGCATCTGATGTGAGAATTCCTTTATTTGCTGCTAGCTGGAAGTGCATATTCAAGAACTGAATATTCAACTTCTGGCTTGAGATTTTTTCAATTTTTTTAAAATACTAATACAGTAAACACCTGCATCAGGTTGACCTCAGAATATTTGACTCAGTGGAATTAAGCTGTGCCACAGGGCTGCTATGTACACAGCCACTGAAGGGCTGTGTATTTTGGAAATGTAGAAGGGGAATCTGTCTCAAAGTAAATGCAGATCAGGAAAAGGACATTATCCTAGTAGGCTTATCACTTCTTTCAGATACAGGATAGGTTTTGTTAATTCCCTTACTGAATTCTTAAGAGTAATTTAATTAGTACTAACCTTTAAGATGTCCATTTAAGTATAAACATGACCCTATTTAAGAAGGCATTCGGATTTCTAGCATGAACATCCTAGTACTAATGAAGATTCTGCTCCTCAGATTTTCACTGCCATCAAGGATATTTATCAAGGATATAAGTCTTGATCTGTAGCAAGAGCTCACTTGAACCACCAGTCTGGGCTTGTATGTTTATCAACAACATGCTGTTTTGAAAAGTCAGTGTTACTGGGTCATTTGTCTTTAATGTATCACATTACCTGGCAGCAAACAGGTGAGGTAGAGAGACAACATTCAGAACAGTTTGATTTAGTAAAAACACTGTAAATGTGATTGGAAAATCACACTGATTGTAATTTGTTTTACTTAGAAAAGGTCAGCTGGAATCCACTCAAAGAAGCTGTTAAATGTAATCTTTTCCCTTCCTATGGTGGTTAGAGCTCTTCAAGGCAATAGTGGTATCTCTTCTGGTTTTGCTGTAAACTTTCTCAGTTTTCATCATTAAAAATAAAAGGCATCTGCACAGAAGTTTCTTTAATGTAAAGTGGGATAATTTTACATACTTTAGACCTTTTTAAAATTGTAAGGATGTGAACTGATGCTTCAGTGGGGTGAGCATGAGTACAGAGTGTAGCTTTTCGGAAGGTTCTATAATGTGTCTGGTGTACAAGTCTTTGAACATTGCTTCTTGGGTTCACTAATATTGTGTCTTCACAGATATGGCTTCCATATTACCAAAGCTTCCTATTTCATCTGCCATGATCCTAAAGTTATTCAACAGCTTTTTGACAACCTTAGAAATTTTGATGGGAAAAACACATACCCAAAATCTTGTGGTAGATTTAAAGTTTCTGGAATAAGGGATCTAACTACTGGGTATGACAGCAGCCAGCCAGATCAAAAGGCTGTAAGTATCTTTGTAAATTACATGTAAATCATATGTGATGTGTATACACATACATAAAACATTATGTGGAGAAACACTAAACATGTTTACATACTGAGTGATAAAATAAGTTGGATTGGTGTTGATTGTTTTGCCTTGGTAAGAGGAAGTGAAGGCAAGGGGGTGTTGGGGTTTTTGTTAGGTTTTGTGGTGTATTTTTCTCTCCAAGATGACAGTTTCTAAAGGGTGGTAGGAGGATCTGGCTGCCTTGCTACAGCAATCTGCATTGTTTTCTTGTGAGTGCAAGTTAAACTGTCTATTAAGATGTGGCTTTGGATTCTATATTTTTCCACAATCTCTATTTTCTTTCCTCCTGGGAAATTCCGTGACAGCTCAACTTCTATTAGCAGTAAAAGAATTGTTTAGATTTGAAATAAGCCACCCAGCAGTGATGTAGTTCTACCAGATTCGAGGCTGAGGGCAAGGATGTGGTCCTTGTGGTCTTGAGACCACAATGTTGAAAAAAACAGAACTAAACTATAATTTTAGCTTATACTTTTGTCATGTTATCTAACATCATCATTGGTTTATGTCTCTTTCCAAGTTTTTTTTAAAACATATTCTTAATATTTCTAGATACTGCCTACTAGTAAAAGCAGCCAAATGATAACATTCACTTTTGCTAATGGAGGAGTGGCCACAATGAGAACCAGTGGGACAGAACCAAAGATCAAATACTATTCTGAACTTTGTGCACCCCCTGGAAACAGGTATTGTCACTTACAGCAGTATTGTCACTTGCAGCAGTACATTTGGTGTAATAGAGTCTGTGTGGCTTTTTCATATTGTTTTAATGAAATAGGAGCTCTCCATGATCAAATAATATTACTGAAGTATTTGTAATTTTTACAAATACATTAGTGAATGTATTTGTATAAAGCTTCAACTCTGCAAAATTTGTTGGCACATTCTTGTCACTGAAATTTCTTTGAACTCAGTTTTGTGTTCAGGTAAAACATTCTGCCTTAAATAAATGCAAATATTTTCACCCCTTTTTTACATACATTGTTGCTTTAAAATAATTTAATCAAATATGAAGTGTTCTAATATATTTCAAACCCTTTTATCTTTAGTAATTCTATCCTTAACTGGTAGCTTTGGAAATCATACAATCTTAAAGATAAATAATTATTAACTTATATAATGAGATTAACAGTATTTCACAGATGAAAAATCATCTAAGCATACTGTTACAAGTATAAAAATTATGCTTCTAATCACTTCTATTTAGTAATAGAAGATCTTCTGAACTCAAATTGGCCATTCTACTTTAGATTATATTGTGGGGTTATGTTTCTTCATAGTCTTCATGCATATCAGTTGAAAATGAACATCAGTGCATTGCCATGAGAAATCAAATGTATATACACTTTAAGCATTAATAGAAAATGTTTGTCTAAAGCAATGCAACAGATTTAAAAATTCCTCATACTAAAAATATGCGTTTTAGCTTTTCCATTATTTCATTGCTTTCTGTGTTTGTGATTTTCATTTTCCAGTGATGTTGAACAACTGAAGAAGGAACTAGATGAATTGGTCAATGCTCTTGAAAAACACTTCTTTCAACCAGAAAAAAACAAACTTGAACGAAAGACTGAGTAAAATAGCAACATTCCTACTTTGATTGGCTTTTGCAGCATTAGAAGTGCATTATTTAAGTTACAGGTTTTTAGGACCAGACATCTGAGAACTCTGACTATAAAGACTTCTGCTTTCAAGAGTTATTTTGGGTACTCTTGGCCCTAGCATCTTATTTTGGAAGGAAAGTACCTTTATCCTTAGTGGACCAAAAAAACCCAATCAGATGAACTAAAAGCTTTATGAACTAAAAGTTGACTGCAAATGTATTTCAATCAAAACTTGTTTTAATTAAATATAATTAATATTCTGATATCTGAAATAGCCTGTTTTGTGGTGACTTAATTCTTTTGTATGCATATAATCTGATAACACTATGCAACTTTGTCTAGGTTTAGATTTGCAATGCAAGTTCTTCTGTTAACAGGAAGTATTTAAAGCCTGTGGTGAGACTTTGACAAACTTAGGGCAGATGATTCAGAAGTAGTAATCTTTCTTGGGGATTTTGGCCTAAATAAATGAGAAACTCACAGCAAATTCGTTGAATATCTGTTTGCTGTGGGACTATATATCATATTCCAGGCTAGAGTTACAGAGTGAAATAAACTGTCCTTAAAAACCATGAACTCAGTAAACTCAGCACCTTTTTGTTGCCTCACTGAACTAGGCATAACTAGTTTGATGCATAGCTGAGTTTGGAGTCTCTCACACTGTTTGCTGCCATGACTTGGTGCATAACTCTACTTTTCTAATTTAGAGCAGAAGTTTCCATTTCATTGCATGCTCTTGTCTGTGCTTGGAAAGCCTGGGAGGGTTTTTTGGAGGTTGTCAATTGACTTTAATATGGGGCTTTTCTTCATTTCCAGTACTTGCACTGGGTATCAGCATAGCAGTAATAGTCACAACCATAGTCACAACATACTTCTTATAAATGCAAAACTCCTAAGCTTGATTATCCTCCCAGAATTCCAGTTCTGTGCTTCTTATTTTCAGTGCAACTTGAAGATTGCAGCAGTTGTGCAGCTGGGTACAGGGAGGCAGCCCTGGGGGAGTGGAAGGAGAGGAAGTTCTGCACAGTCTGGTACACCACTGCAGATCATGTGCAGTCCTGTGGTGAGAGGCCTCAGAAATGAGTCTGGGGGTGCTTCAGGGATCTTTGGTGGTTTATGACACCTTCTAAGACATGACAGCTGCCTCTCAAGTCAGCCTAGTTGAGTGAATTATGCCCCATCAGAAGGGATGAATACCTTCAAGCCTCCATGTGAATGTCCCAGTACTTTTCCAGAGAGTTTTCTTGCCTGAGCCAGTTGTGTAAGGGAGGACATTGGCAGGATAAAAAGCACTATCCCACCATGCAGGATCTGCTTCTTAACTGGCTTCCTCCTTGCTTGAAGGCACAGACAGAGGAATGGTTCTTCAGGAGGCAGGCTGGGGCAGTGCCTTCAGTTTGGGCATGGATGAGCTACACCCAGGGCTGGAGAAACTGTGGGTCTGTACAGGCCTGCAGCCTTGGGCCTCAGCAGGGGACGTGATTTCCTCCACTCTGCTCTTGTGAAACCCCGCTTGGATTGCTGCATCCCAGCCCAAGAATGACATGAACCTGCTAGAGTAGGTCCAGAGGAAGGTCATGAAAATAGAGGATTAGAATACCTGTGCTGGGAAAAAAAGGCTGAGAGAGCCCTGGCTTCTCAGCCTGGAGAAGAGGCTAAGAGATCTTTCAATATTTTGAGGGGGCTTATAAGAAACACACTTTTTACCAGGGACTGTAGTGACAGGAGGAGGGTAAACAGTTTTAAAGTGAAAGAGAATTGATTTAATTTGATACAAGGAAAGATTTATTTTTTTTTTTTATACTGAGGGGGGTTGAGTCATGGGAACAAGTTGCCCAGCAAAGCTGATAGATGCCTGAAAGTGTTAAAGGCCAGGTTGGATGCAGCTTTGAGCAATCTGATCTGGTGGAAGGTGTCCTTGCTTCATGTAGGGAAGTTGAATTAGGTGATTTTTAAAGGGGACCTTCAAACCAAAACCATTCCATCATTCCTTATACTTTCATTTTTATTGGGGGGCTTGCATTTCTTTTGGTACAGAATATGATAAAGGATGCTTTACTGAATTCATGGGAAAGGCCTGAAGACAGGATTACAGGCCTTGAATTTCTTAATGTATTTACCTTAACATTTTCACAGGCTAGAGGCGTATTTTACATATGCCTTTATATGCAAAACCTTAATTTGGATTTTGCTAGTGTTGAAAGTCTAGAAGTGAGACCTGCAAGGCACTCATGTATACTGAAACATCATTAGGATGACTTTAGAGCATCCTCAGAAACAGAACAGACATAGGATGATGACCTAATCTTTATAATTCTGTCTTCCTAAGGTGAAGGAATTTATTTGCTCCATTCCTGTCTC